>SJYC01123683.1:0-11225 GCA_006408675.1 Madoqua kirkii | reverse complement strand
CCATTCATCTGCTGATGGACATCTAGGTTGTTTCCATGTCCTGGCAATTATAAACAATGCTGCAATGAACATTGGGGAACACGTGTCTCTTTCAATTCTGGTTTCCTCAGTGTGTATGCCCAATAGTGAGAATGTAAAGTTAAGTAAATTAAAATACCATGGTTTTGTATTCAGAGAAAAGCATTTTCAATTTGTTACAAGTGATTTTTTTACAAAAACATTTTGGCCAGTTAAATACATAATCAGTTTACCTTAAGTTTGGATCTGAGTCTTCTGGCCAAGGGATTGGCAATCTATGGCCAGGTGGTCAAATCCGGTTATCCACTTCTTTATAAGTCTTCCACTTACTAAGCAAGTTTTTTTGTTGTTAATTTGTAGATGATTGGAAAAATACAAAAGAATAATAATTCATGATATGAAAATCATGACATTCAAATGTCAGTGTCCATAAATAAGGTTTAATGGCACACAACCCCACTCATCTGTGTTTGTATCATTTATACTGACTTTATGTTACATCAGCAGAATAGAATAGTTCTGATACAGATTTTATGGTCTGCAAAGCTCAAAATATTTATCGTCTAGATCTTTACGAAAAAGTTAGCAGACCTCTGCACCAGCCAATAGTAATAATAAGACTGCAGTTTCCAATAGGACTGCAGTTTAGATACAAATGTCCATTTTACAGCTCAAGATACTGAGGCTCTGATTGTTAAGTCATTTTACTTGGTTAGAATTGGGTTTTGAGGGCAGTCTTGAACTGTAACAACCTGAAATATGTATGAAAACATATATGAATGCTTAGAATTTAGACCTATTTAAAAACAACATTTTAAGTCTTTTGAAAATGGGGTTATGTCTTCTGTTATCAGTTAATAGTTATTGGATAGTATTTGGTTGATTTAAAAGCAGTCATTCCAGGGTCTTCCCTGGTGGCTCAGTGGTAAAGAATCAGCCTGCCAATGGCAGAAGACATGGGTTCCACCCCTGATCCAGGAAGGTCCCACATGACCTGGGACATCTAAGCCTGTGTGCCACAACTATTGAGCCTGTGCCCTAGGGCCCAGAATCCACAATTACTGAAGGACGTGCCTGGAGCATGTGCTCGGCAACTAGAGAAGCCACTGTAACTGGAGAGTAGCTCTCACTTGCTGCAACTGGAGAAAGCCCCCACACAGAAACAGAGACCCCGCACAGCCAGAAAGAAAGACACACTAAAAAAAAAAGTAGGCGTTCCAATGTGTGGAACGTTTGAGATGTGATATTGTAGCTGTCTACGAAAGGGAGGCTCATAAGCTCTTTTCATAGTAGATGGCAGAATCACTTTTCTGTGTCAGTGTGGATCCTATTCTGTATAAAAATGATTACAAGTTGGTACAACTTTTGAGAACTCTAATACAGTAGTCTTGGGAAATTGCTTATTGCTCACTCGTTTAGTACAGAAAAATGGGAAAGATGATAGCTGTTCATGGCAGGAGTTTACATAGCTAAGTTTATGGAAGGAGGCAAGAATTTACTTGTTTCTCATCATTGATATCTTACCTCCCTTCCTGAACTAGAGGATCATGATAATAATTATTGCATTAGTATGTGATGATGATCAGTTTTGTGTGTGATTAAAAAGTGTCTTAAGAAGAAATCTATTTAACAAAGTATTTAGGGTAACTTTAAGCATGGTAGAAGAGGGAACCATTGTTTTCTCAAGAGTCTGCTGAATTTCAGTTTTGAAAGAGCAAGTGAAACATGGTGAACTGTATTTTAATGTGCTAAATTCCTTAGGCTTATTGAAAGGACTTTCTGAGGGTTAAGGTTGTCCTTGCTGCTGCTGCTGCTGCTGCTGCTAAGTCGCTTCAGTCGTGTCCGACTTGGTGCGACTCCATAGATGGCAGCTCACCAGGCACCTCCATCCCTGGGATTCTCCAGGCAAGAACACTGGAGTGGGTTGCCATTTCCTTCTCCAATGCAGGAAAGTGAAAAGTGAAAGTGAAGTCACTCAGTCGTGTCCGACTCTTAGCGACCCCATGGACTGCAGCCTACCAGGCTCCTCCGTCCATGGGATTTTCCAGGCAAGAGTACTGGAGTGGGGTGCTGCTTCTTACATGGTGCTAAATCAGGATAATAGCCTGAAATTTACTATTTCATACTATTTAGTTAGCTACCAGGATTCTTAAAAAAGCCATCTTAGAGACTTTCTTAAATATAGCTGATGGATGATAATCTAAATAATGCCTTGAAGGCAGATCCTGTGTCTTATAGTACCTTCAGTTTTGAGAACAGTAAGTACATAATAGTAATTATTATTTTAGCTAACATTTTATTGAACTTATGTGCCAGATAAGATGCTAATTTTTTTACAACTAATATCTAATTTAACTGCCTAAAAATCTTCTGGTCTTAATAGTTTATTCTAACATTACAGGGTTTACAGGGCTGTATAGAACACTTGAGCAGGAACTGGCAACCCACTCCAGTATTCTTGCCTAGAGAATTTCCTGGACAGAGGAGCCTGGTGGGCTACAGTCCGTGGGGTCGCAGAGTCAGACACAACTGAGGGACTAACACCCACACACAGACACAGAACTCTTGAAGTGGCTAAAAGTAACATTCAGGTATCTCTGATTCCAAAGCCTGATTGTTTTCATGCTGTGGTATGAGGGCATGCTTCAGATGTTTGAGTGAATGCATGGGTGTATGAAAGAGTCAGTTGTTAACAGGAATACATAATCATGGAATTTGAATCTATTTTTAATCTACAGTTTCTTTAATCGTAATTCTAATACTGGGCTCATCGTTTATAAGTTTTATCAGAGATCCATACCCCATTCACTTGCTTTGAAAAAGAAACATTATGGAAAAGTCCAAGTTATAACTTAGGAATGAACAAATCAGTTGCCCCCTGTTGTAAACAGCAGTGTGACTGGCAGCAGAGATGCAGTATTTCTGCTGTAATTTAGATGGATTGCAAAGGGTTAGTTGTTCAGTATGCCATTTGTTGAGATAAAACTAAATGACTTAAATGACTTTCGCAGCAGTCTGGCTGATGGCTAGAAAGGCAGGCATGTGGTGCCTGAGATAGGGACTCAAGAGCATTTCAGTGATTTACTCAAGTAACCTAGTTGGAAACTCAAGCTTTCTGACTGCAGCACTGTATTGGGTAGGGCCTTGTTTCGAGGAGGAAAAGCTGGACCCATATAATGGGAGTAACCAGTTTTCCCAAGCCCAGTGAAGACTGAATTGTACAGATATATGGGTTCTTCCCGTTTAGAGACAGACTTAGCTACTGGAAACGTCGAAGCACAAGTGCACAAAAAGGAGCACGTGGCATATATGTATGTCATAGATAATATGCTTTAGTTCCGTCCTGTCCAATGGAAGTACACTATGAGCCAAAAATATAATTTCAACTTTTCTAGATGTCACAATAAAAAGTACAATGAAACGGGTGAAATTTTATACATATATTGTTTTCAAAATATATCCACATAAAACAATTTTGAGTAAGATACATTACACTCATTTTTTTTTGCACCATCTCTTCATTTCTTACTAGCTACCTTACAGGCCCTCAGTAGTCATATATGGCTAGTGGTACCATACTGGCTAGCACAGCTCTAAATATTGATACCGTACTGGATAGCACCACCCAACTTTCCTGCTTAGGCATGGAAAAGCTCTTGAGAGAAAAGGAAGGGAAAGAGTTTTACTAATTCGTTCTTCTGCATCCCCTCTATTTTTTCATGCATATGATCTCTTTTATGTTTAAATTTAAATGCCTTTTCATATTTTTAACCTAGCTGGCTCATCATCTCACTGTTTGATATTCAATCATCTGATAAAGAGTTCCTATTCTCATGAGTTGTCTGAGGAAGCAGTATATCTGTGCAAGGAAATACATAAACATGACTCCAGTGATTGGAAGAAAATTAGAAGATTCCTGAGGAAAAGTTGCTGCTCTAATTTAACAAATCCACCTCAGCAATAGCTCAGGCTCATAAGAGGCAAATTGGTTATTTTGGATTAATGTCAAATGAACATACTTTTATTCACATTTTTTCTCTTTGTCATTCAGCTAAAACAAATGATTGATAATGGTTAGAATGTTGTTTAGCTACAGAAAAGAAAAACTCAGAAAATGTTTAAACTACTCTTCAACTCAATTATATTCTAATAAGATAATGATAATTTTGATCCACATTACAAGGCTTTTGTGCTTTTCTCTGATCTTTT
The DNA here is from genome assembly GCA_006408675.1 of Madoqua kirkii. Taxonomy (NCBI): domain Eukaryota; kingdom Metazoa; phylum Chordata; class Mammalia; order Artiodactyla; family Bovidae; genus Madoqua; species Madoqua kirkii. The sequence goes on along the minus strand of SJYC01123683.1, from coordinate 6,998 downwards.
AGACATTTATTATTTCAGTGTGAAACATTCCTGTGAACTTAACACATATGATTATACAGAAACTATACTTCTCTGTGGGTCTCCCTGGTGGCTCAGAGGTTAAAGTGTCTGCCTCCAATGCAGGAGACGTGGGTTCGATCCCTGGGTCAGGAAGATCCCTTGGAGAAGGAAATGGCAACCCACTCCAGTATTCTTGCCTGGAGAATCCCATGAACTGAGGAGCCTGGTGGGCTACAGTCCACGGGGTCGCAAAGAGTCAGACAAGACTGAGCGACTTCACACACACACACACACACACACACACACACACACATACTTCTCTGTAAAGAAATTTAGGCAATTGGCAGGATTTTGTTGTTGTTCAATTGCTTAGTTGTGTCCAATTCTCTGTGACCTCATGGACTGCAGCATGCCAGGCTTCCTTGCCCTTCACTATTTTCCAGGGCTTGCTCAAACTCATGTCTGCTGAGTCGATGATGCCGTCCAGCCATCTAATTCTCTGTCACCCCCTTCTCCTCTTTCCCTCAATCTTTCCTAGCATCAGGGTTTTTTTTTTTTTCAATGTATCAGCTCTTTGCATCAGGTGGCCAAAGTATTGGAGCTTCAGCTTCAACATCAGTCCTTCTAATTAATATTCAGAATTGATTCCCTTTAGGATTGACTGGTTTGATCTCCTTGCTGTCCAAGGGACTCTCAAGAGTCTTCTCCAGCACCTCAATTTGAAAGCATCAAATTCTTGCATTCAAAGGGACTCAGCCTTCTTTATGGTCCAACTGACACATCCGTACATGACTACTGGAAAAATCATAGCTTTGACTTGACGGACCTTTGTCAGCAAGGTGATGTCTCTGCTTTTTAATATGCCATCTAGGTTTGTCATAGCTTTTCTTCCAAGAAACAAGCATCTTTTAATTTCATGGCTGCAGTGGTCATCTGCAGTGATTTTGGAGCCCAGGAAAATAAAGTCTCTCAGTTTCCTCCATCTGTTTTCCATGAAGTGATGGGATGGGATGGGATGCCATAATATTCATTTTTTGGAAGTTGAGTTTTAAGCCAGCTTTTCCATTCTCCTCTTTCACCTCCATCAAGAGGTTCTTTAGTTACTCTTCGCTTTCTGCCATTAGGGTGGTGCCATCTGCATATCTGAGATATGCTATTTCTCCCTGAAATCTTGATTCCAGCTTGAGCTTTATTCAGTCTGCATTTCACATGATATAATTTTTGTAAAAAGTAAATAAGCCAGGTGACAATATACAGCCTCGATGTACTCCTTTCCAATTTTGAACCAGTGTTGTTCCATGTCCAGTTCTAACTGTTGCTTTTTGACCTGCATACAGGTTTCTCAGGAGACAAGTAATGTGGTCTGGTATTGCCATCTCTTTAAGAATTTTCCAGTTTGTTGTGATCTACACAAAGGCTGTATTGTAGTCAATGAAGGAGAAGCAAATGTTTTACCAGAAAGAATTTAAATACCGTGTTCTAGATACAGGTGTGTGTAGTACACACATATGCTTATTTTTATCATAATGAATATGAGGCTCTGCTCTACTTCTCTGAAATTCTGTAGTATTAAAAAAAGATTTGTATCATTGTCTAATAATAATTACATGCTAAATTTTATCAGTGCTTACCACCAACACCAGGACTTTCCAGGTGGCTCAGTGGTAAATAATTTGCTTGCCAATGCAAGAGCCAGAGGAGACATGGGTTTTATCCCTGGGTGGAAAGATCTGGAGAATGAAATGGCAACCCACTCCAGGGTTCTTGTCTGGGAAATCCCATGGACAGAGGAGCCTGGCAGGCTACAGTCCATGAGGTCTCAAAGAGTCAGACATGACTAAGTGACTACATGCATCTGCAAACCACTAACACCAGTGAAAGGCCAGGTTTTTCTTTAAAACACCCTGCTGCTGCTGCTGCTGCTGCTGCTGCTGCTGCTGCTAAGTCGCTTCAGTCGTGTCCAACTCTGTGTGACCCCATAGACGGCAGCCCACTAGGGTCCCTGTCCCTGGGATTGTCCAGGCAAGAACACTGAAGTGGGTTGCCATTTCCTTCTCCAAAGCATGAGTATTAGGTAGCTATTACAACCAGTAAAAAGTGCTCCAATGACTGTATTTTATATTTCTAGAGGAGGCATTCCCGAGTTCCCCCCAAAAAGGCTTTTTGCTTTTAATAGATACTGGTAAATAATTCTCCACAGAGTATGTACCAAAGGATACACCCACTGAAAATGTATGTGAATAACTGTTACAGCACACTTAACAACATAGTGTAAATCTTTTGATCTTTGCCAATTCAATAGATGTAAAACATGAAGTGTGGAAGTATTTGTTCTCATTTGTGTGGTCTGTTATAGTTGAGACCACACCCTTTACACACTTTGTATATCATCCTCCCCTCCATATCTCACAACAGCCCTGCCAAGGGATTAACAGGAGCTAAATGAGACAACTTTGGGGGTAGAAAGTCATAAAAAATATCGAATTGAGGAAGAGATTCAGGAGCTCTTTGACCTTGGCAAGTAGATTTTGCTTTTATGAAGTGCCCTAATCGCTTTCCTGAGGTGGTTTGAGCTTTTAAAATATAAATCTGTTCGCATACAAAAAACTGGTTAATGGGGCACCAGTTAGGAGCATTTAAACCATCGAAGCATGGCTGATAACTCTGGCTACTATCATTATATTTCTAAACTAAACGGGGGTCAGACTGAACTGTTTGGCGATATGACAGTTATTAAACATATACCCACAGAAACCTCAAAGGAATGCTAAGAATTGATGGGCTTTTATTTTTACATACCAGATTCTTAACTGATCCAGGACTGAAATGCGCTATAGACTCTTCAACTCAATAAAATCAAAAGAATATCGAGTGTTTCATTGTCAGTAGACAGCATTCTCCACTAGAAACATACTTCATACCTTCACCTTGTGGCCTCTACATAACCTTTTAAGTGGTCGATAAAAAGCTTTTGCTTCCTTTTTTTTCCCCTTTCAGTCTTGTGATATATTCTGCATTCTCCCTCATGACTATGTGTACTATCATATAGACAGCCTTTCTGAACGAAGCAGATACAATTCAGTATGTAGTACTTGACTTTGAATAATTCCTCTTTAGCATTATCTGTGCTGATTGAGGACAGGTGTGGATGGTGTGCAAAATGAAATATTTTGAGAATCTTCAGACCATTTTCTGTGTATTTATTTGAGTGTTCTCTCTAATAAACCTCCTAACAAAGCAGCAGTATGATAGAATCATCCTGCATATGGTTGTTATTTTCTCTTGCAGAGACTTGAAGCTGATCTAGCTCACCCTTCTAATTTTGCATATGAAGAAGCTCATTAGAGAAATGACTTTCAAGATATTCAATGGAAAAGTCCATCCAAACTCCTTGGTTTGAGGCCAGTGAGTTCTCCTTTCTCAAAAGTATTCGTGCTCTTTTTTATAAGAAGTGAAAACACAGCAAAAGATGGAAGAAAAGCAAACAAGAGCAGTTCCTAAAAAACTGACCTGATCTAATTAGCGTTGGCAGTATTTCCACCCATTGCTGTAATTCCGTATGACTTCTTCCTTATTTAGGCATCTAATAGGGTTTCCTTATTTTCAAGTGAGAATTTGCCAGGTAGCTTTAGATTCTGAAATGATAACCTACATTTTGGCAACAGAATTGATAATATTTATTAAGAGGTCTTTACTGCATCTAGCTGAGACTAACAAACTTCATCAGCTTGTGGAGTTTCTCTACTTACCTCATTTATATACAGAACTACTTATAGAAGTGACTTTTTTCCAGATGCTGGACCAAGAAATCTTTGGCAGGAAATTCTTCTGATAATGTCTGATAGGAAAATTCGTTAAATGTCTTCTTACAGAGCTAACAATACTGGATAAGCTTGAGGCAAATGCATTGTTGATTGCCTTTGCCACAAAGAAATTATGTTTTAATCTTCATCAGTTACTGTAAGTGAAGTTTGATCATTTTACAGTGTGACCTTCACAAAGACTATACTGCTTTTGTCTTTTTTTTTTCCTCTCTTCTGTTTTCTTGCTTACTTAGCATCCCTCTCTTCACCAAAGAAGCATTTCATTAGTACCTCCATCACAAGATTCAAGTCTATGAAAGTGGAAACCAGATACTTATCTTTCTTGTTGCTTGAAACTTTGATAAAGCTTGTTCACTTGCTTTGAGTAGTATAGCTCTGACTTTATTTTTCAATGGGAAAAGGCCATAAGTATTTGGGAAAATTAAGTTCTCATTTATTTTGGCTAATCTGTGGCCTTCATAAGATCTCTTGTTTTAGCACTCACTGACAATTAACAAAGCGACTTAGCAGCAGCAGCAGCAGCACAATAAACAAAAGAACAGAGTGGCGAAGAAGACCCAAAGTCTATATTTTTCAGAAACAAATGATTTCTTTTCCCCTGTCCTCTTTCTCTTTTGAATAGAGCTTGAATCGAATGATTATTTTGAATTGCATGTGATTTAATGATATGCTAACATTATCCATTTATATGTTTATCCAGGTGTGAAGAGATGTATATAGCAGGATAATATGAAAGCTATTTCAATTAAGCAGTTTATTAATATGAAAGCTAACTTTGATGCGATCCCAGAGAATCCCAGATACCTATTTAGGAAAGGAATATCTTAGGCTGTGTTTCAACATGCTATAGTAAACATTTTTTAAGTTTGTCAAAATTTCTATTTATTTATTTCTGACTGCACTGGGCCTGCATTGCTTTGCACGGACTGTCTCGCTGCAGAGAGCTGAGGCTACCCTTTGTTCTGGTGGGTGGGCACCGCCATCGCAGCGGCTTCTCTCACTGCAGAGCACAGGCTCGAGAGGATGCAGACTCAGTAGCTGACGGGCACGGGCTTACTTGCGCCGCAGCATCTGGAATCTTCTCAGACCATGGATTGCACTCATGTTCTTATCCACTGCATCACCAGGGAAATCCGAAGTTTGTCAAAATTTTGAACAAATTAAACTCTCCTATATTGTTTTATGTTTCTAACTTAAAAAAAAGCCATAGCATTGTTTATTTGTATTTTTGTTGCAGGAAGGGGGACCCCTTCCAGGAGGGCCCAAAACTGGGCTCTTGTCTAACACTTGGAAATGAATTGTCTAAGGAGACACACGTGCTGACAAATCAAGAGATTTTATTGGGAAAGGTTCCCCGGGTGGAGAGCAGTAGGGTAAGGGGACCCAGGAGAACAGCTTGCCACGTGGCTAGCAATCTCAGGTTTTATGTTGATGGAATTAGTTTCCGGGTTGACTTAAGCCAGTCATTCTGACCCAGAGTCCTTCCTGGTGGTGCGCACCTTGTTCAGCCACAAAGAAGGATTCTGGGAGGTGGCCAGACATGTGGTGACTCCTTTTGACCTTTCCTGAACTCTTCTGGTTGGTGGTGGCTTAATAGTTCTGTGTTCTTACCAGGACCTCCTGTTGTAAAACAACTCATGCAAATGGTTACTATGGTGCCTGGCCAGGGTGGGCAGTTACAGTCAGTGTGCTTCCCCTAACATTTCGAATCTTTGTCTAATAAAGCTTCCCAGTGTAAATTGCAAAGTCCTTTCAACTGTCTCTATATGATAAGCTTGTGATGCATCAATAGTGACTGTGCTGACTGGAGATCTAGTTTTCAGTAAAATGTTCTCGTGTGATTTTAAATTGTAATGATTGAGAAGTCACAGGAGCATCTCTAGTATTCTATATGTTCTTGGGACAATTCAGTCATTAACTGTTGCTTTCAACCACTCAGCATTTGGGTTTTAAGTGACCACTCTGGAGGAGGCATTTCAGCCTGTGCTGGAATATAAACATTGAGTGCTGTTCCTATTTCATCTACTTTAACTAAACTGCATACAGTCAGCAGATGTGTCGAGAAACCAATCTAAAAATCCGTGCTGTCAACACTAGAAGAAGGCCATTTCGTGGAAAAAGAGGTTGGTACAGGGAGTCATGTACTTGTTTTCAGGCAAGTTGAGTTTGAGATTCCTTTAGGGTATCCAAATAAAGATTTCACATAGTCAGTTGGCTAAGTAGATCTAGAGCTCAGAAAAGGAAGCCTGAAGATACAATTTAGAACTGAAAGAAATTTAAGTTTCTTTCAAGTCTAAACTATTGTCAGTACCACCTGGAGTTTAAGTTTAGAAAGGTATCAGTTCAGTATATGATTTTTGAGGATGAAAAAAGTGAGGATTTGTAAGTCTTTGACAGCCTTCATACTATTTTAAACTGTTATAATTGTTGCACAGATTGTCCTACTTAAGTTAGGTTTGAATTTTTATACAATGTATTCTGATCAAAAAATTTGGCAGTGAATTTTAAAGAAAGGGATATGGAGATTGTTTCTTATAATAACAAATAAGAAATGAATATAGTTGCTCTTAACTATCTTATAGTTTATTCTTTAATTTCAAATAGGACACTTTTGATTTTAATATGAAAATCAAATGCTTAATTTTACTTATTTAAATATATTGCAGTATCAGTATCTTTGCAGTATCAGTGTCTTTGTTTTTTCATATATTTAGATATAGATCATCCTTTTGGCCTTTTTTAATGGATTCACTGTGACAGTATCCTTGCTCATCAGGATAACTTACTGTACAGTTTAAGGAGTATCTTGGTAAAATCATGTTCTCTGTAACTGACTGAGAAAGTTTTTCTATCATAACATGCCACTGAGACCTTCTTCTAGCACCAGCGATACTCTGGAATGCAACTGATGATTTTTTTTTAAGCCTAGATTAACACTTTATTCTAAAACCTATTTCTTTATTTGTAGGTGACATGCAGTTGAACTTGAGATGAATAACGTATTTGGGGGTATGTATCATTTTATTTAAATATGTGTTTATAATATACAAATATATTTTTCTGTTGAGAAATTATACAATATTTTTGATGTTGATCCTAGCTAGGATTCCTTTTCCTTATGAGTTATGGAATTAACTTATAATTTATGTAAATAGTATATACAGAAAGGAATAG
>SJYC01123677.1:0-13624 GCA_006408675.1 Madoqua kirkii | reverse complement strand
GTAGGAGGTTTAACCATGCAAGCACTTCCTAATATTAAAAAAAATCCTTGCTTACTGTACACTTATTACAGAAACAGTGTTCACTGGATAAACAGACCAAGGAAAGTAGTCATTGATAATTCTAATGCCAAGAGATTATTATAAATGTCATTTGATGATGTCCATCCAGGTATGTTTTTTCTTGTGTTTAAATAGTCACATAAATAAATTATTATGTATTTTTCAAATGTTTTATGGCCTGAATTTTATACATAGTTTGGTGATATGAGCATCTTCCACGTCAAGAAATATCATTTTCCATTATATTAATGGCCAATTATTTTTTCATTTATGGATATATACAATTTCCTTCATCTTTTATCTCTTAAGGATGAATTCCTGAAACAAAACTGTTCAATCAAAGAATGTGTGTATTTATGCTTTTAATAGATCAATAAATTTCTATTAGGAAAATTTACCAATTTGTATGTCTATAGTAAATTAAACTGATTTAGCTACATACTTGCTGATTTAGGGAGTCATCTATTTATAAAAATTATCAGCAAAAATGATATATCATTAAGAATTCTGTTAATTTAAAAATTTAGCTTTATTATATTTAACATATCTTCTTGTATGAATTTGTCACCCATTCCTCTCTCTATATATATATGTGTGTGTGTGTCCGTGTGTGTGTTAGTCACTCAGTTGTGTGTGTGTGTATGTGTGTGTGTTAGTCTCTCAGTCGTGTCTGACTCTATGACCCCACAGACTGTAGCCCACCAGGCTTCTCTGGCAAGAATACTGGAGTGGATTGCCCTTCCGTTCTCCAGAGGAGGGCTTCCCTTGTGGCTCAGCTGTCAAAGAATCTGCCTGCGATGCTGGAGACCTGGGTTTGATCCCTGGGTTGGGGAAATCCCCTGGAGAGGGGAAAGGCTACCCACTCCAGTATTCTGGCTTAGAGAATTCCATTGACTGTATAGTCCATGGTTTCACAAAGAGTTGGACATGACTGAGCGACTTTAACTTTCATTTTCTCCAGAGGAACTTCCCAACTCAGGGATCAAACCCTAGTCTCCTGCATCGCAGGCAGTTTCTTTACTGTTTGAGCTATAGGGAAGTCCTGCCTGTCTAGACAGAGAGACTATTAAATATATATATATATATATGAGAGAGAGACTATTAACTATCAAACAAAACCATCTCTACAATAACCTTTACAGGTGAATGTCCAGTCTCAGAACAAGTAGGTCCAGAGAAAGAATATGCCATAAACTTTCTCACAGGAATGTCTGTTATAAGACAGTAAGACATTCCTCATCTTTTAACCACAATCCCTTGCTTTATTTTAAAACTATAATCAAAATATTCAATCTGCACTTATAACCCCTCTAGTATTTGTATACAAAATGCAATTCCCGAAGTTTAACTCATCTAAACACAACCTTTTCTGGTTTCTTTAAATATTTCTTACAACACTGTGATTAAACTTCTCTCCATATTTTAAGAATTCTCTAGTATGCCTCTTGCAAATATCTTACCAGATATTTTGTAAACTAAACATGTGTTCAATTACACATCTATTCATCCATACATATGTACACCCGCATATATGCTATACTTTAAAAAACATTATGAACCTGTATTTTGATGTTATGCTTGGTCTATACATTGATGTTCCTATTGATTAGAAAGATGAGTACTTCCCTTTCTTCAAAATTATAGTACAAATAGTGAAACATGAATAGAAAATAGCACAGTCGTAACCATAAAGGGTCTATTTAGCTTAAAAATACATGGTTATTAAACAAGACTGTCAAGCGATATAAAAAGAACAGGAAAAAAGAAAATATGTTAAGTGGTGTTCAGATTAGATGAATTTTTTGTTCAAAATATCTGATTACTGTGTGAATGAGAAGCATTACCACTGACCGGGTTACACATTCATTTATGTTTACAGTAGAGTACTTTCTTCATAGAACATAGTAGAAGCTGTAAACGTCTAAGAATTATCCAAGGATATAATTGAACACATGTTTAGTTTACTCTGGGTGAGATATTTTGAAAGAGGCATAGAGAGCTAGAGAATTCTTAAAATATGGAGAAAAGTTTAATCACAATGTTGTAAAAATGTTTAAAGAAAACAGAAAAGGTTGTGTTTAGATGACTTAAAATTTGGGAATTGCATTTTTGTGTACAAACACTAGAGGGGCTATAAGTGCAGACTGAAAGTTTTGATTATAGTTTAAAATAAAGCAAGGAATGTAGCTAAAAGATGAGGAATGTCATACCTGGTTTTATCATTTAATGCTTGAACTAGATTACCTTAAGGCTGTTTCCAGCTTGGTGCTTAAATATGAACCATAAACTTGAGCAACTAAGGGACTTTATGCCATTCTCACCCATTAATATAGTGTGTGAAACAAGATACTGTTTTACAATAGTGCATTAGTAAACCTGAAGTTAGAAATTGGATGTATGATTATAATTTAGTTGTTTGGTGTAGCTAATCTAGTAAACTTTATATTTATCTCCTGATATTTGAATTATATTACAAGATTAAAAAGCTAATAAAAATCTGCTAATAAAATTTTAAATGAATAAGTTGAGAATTAAGATCTCATTTGGTTGTGTTAATTTTATAAAGAAATATGAGGAACAGAGAATTTCAATCACTGGCAGTCTTGATAGCAACACTGTCATCTCATAATACAGTGAGAAAATTGACAGCAGAGTTAGCAAATAAATTAGAGGAGATGTTAGTAGAAATAAAGTGATCCGGATTTGAAAATAAAACACGGAAGGGAGGAATTTGCTATGAAGGCCGAGTAAAGAAATTGGGAAAGATTGCAGCATGCAGAGATCGTCAAGTAGTTTTTGTTTGGAATGGAATAGATTAAGCTGTAGTAAGTGTAACACAGAAAATATATCACATATGCATTGTTATCAAATAAAGTAGAAGGACACTAAGAGAAATATGAATCTGAAGACCAGAATTAAAGAAAACTCATGTTTTGTACTTGTTGGAAGAGAACTTATAAATGTCAGATGACCATGTAAATAAAGGAAAATAGTTTATCACTCAAGTTAAACAACTTGTTTGTTCAGTTATGTAGGGAAGGTGAAAGAAGAGCTAAATTTTCAAGAAATGGAATGAAATGAAAGCAGTATATACAAGTATTAAATATAGGTAGAGGTTAAAGTTCCCGTGTACCATCTTATAATGATTTATAAGATCTTTCTAGATGAAAGATTTATTTATTCCAGCTCCCTATTCAGTGAGTGGACCTTACTTAGCCCCATGTTCCTAAAAAGTGCTTACTTAATACAGACTCAAAAAATTCATTATTTTGTAGCATTCTAGATTTAAATAACTTTTATTTATAAATCTATATAATGTTTATGTGTTTATATATTTACATATGATAAATTATAAGCTATTTATATTCTAAAGATGCAAAAAGTAAAATATTAACTTTTGCCTAGTTTTATCCAAGTTTAAACTCCTTTTAGGTAAAACATCTGCAAATTGATGGGGACTAGGACAATGACATTTTTTTTTTTTTTTTCCCCCTAATGTGTTGAAATTCAACTGCTCCTCATATACACAAGTAGGTGATAGAGATAAAACTATTTAGTAAAAGTGAGCAAAGACTGGTAGTTGAGCTGGCAGGTAGCATAGATTCTTGCAGGAGTGGTCTCTTATGACTGGTGGAAAGTGGTGCAGGAGGAAGCAGGTGAAGAGAATGCAAGCAGTGAGGGAAAAGCCCAACAGTGGGGCTGGAACCTCAGCAGGAGCACGTGTACACTGGGGTAGCAGATACAGTATGAGTTTTCTCTGAAAACTGCAGACAATTTACGTTAAATCCACTCAGATCCTCTTCTTGGAAAGGATGGGAAGCATAACTGATCTGAAGATGGGTCGGCTGGAGACAGGAAGACAGGACAACCTGATAATGAAGGAGTGACCGGCATAGTCAGGTGGAGGGGTTCCAGAGGAGGAGAGGGCAGGTCCTCTAAACACGAACTGGTTACATGTCACGATTTTACGTAGAATGATCAGCATGGGTTAGACACATGTTTCTCCTACATAGAGAGATCCTTTGTGAGTTACCTTCTTTTCTCTAGTTCTTTCATCTGTGAAATGGGGATAATAACTGTACTATACCTACATCAGAGGGCTGGTGTTAGGATTAACTGGATAGTATATGTAAAGCATATAGCATGGCACCTGGAGCATTTATGATTTTCATTAAATGCTGTTGTTAATAATGAAAAACAAGGCATGAAAGCATCTGGTTTTGGTCAACATTTATGGAACACGTTGTAGCAGGGTCATTGAATCATGTATGATGAACTTTTTGGTCTTTTTAAATCCATGTGGGATTTTTTTACTTTAGGCAGCTGTCTACCACCTCCAACCCTTGCTTCTCACACTGTGGAAATAAAAAGGAAAATAAAATAATGAAGAGCAGACTATGAATCCATTTCAGGGCCTCTTGTGACTATCTTCAGTTGTGAGCCTTGTTCTAATTTTCTTCTACTTTTTGTGCTTGTAAGAATGGCCACTTGATATAGAAGTTACTACAATAGTGGTGAATGACTTATTAAGAATACTGCTTTATGACTTAGTTCTATCTGGATAATTGATGACTGGAAAAATCCAGACTACCTTATTTGCAAACCTTGAAGTATAGGTTTCAGAATTTTAGAACTTTCATTGTTGCTGTCTTGAGTGCTTTGACACTTGACCTCTGAGCCAGCCACTATCTCAGATCTCATAACTTCCTTATATAACATGGTGGAATAGCAGGGAATGGCTTGACCTTTCTGCCTAATAAAATAAAACCAAAAATGAAAAAAAAAAAAAAAGAAGCAACAGGTTTTAGATAGTAGACAAGAACAGGCAGCATAGAACAGTGATTCCAGAAAGAAGGACAGCGAACGAGGTGAGTATAGGTTCATCCTTGCTCCTAAACTTGAGAGAGCCTCCACGTCACATCGTAGGAAGAGGAAAGCCAGATAGACCCTGAACGTATCCATAGTAATTTAAAGCTATTCATTTCAGTTTGCTACATTATGACCTAAATATCATCACACTAAATTATGCTTTATGCTAATTGATTGGGGCCCTTTTCATCTTTTCATCTATACATGTAACTTATTTATTGAGTTCCATGGTTGCAGTTAGTGGCAATAATCATTAATGATAATTTTGATATAATAAGTCCAGAATAGAGATGAGAGACTATATGTGAGATAGAAGTGGACAAGTAAAAATGGTATATTGAACAGAATGAAATTTTTCAATATGACTGAAATCAGTTGTTGAATCAGAATTGCAAGAGATGACTGAAGACAAAGAGCTGAGCCAGGCTACACCTGGTCTTGAGAGCCACATTAAAGACATATATACTGCAGGGTGTGAGATCATGGTGTACAGTGTCTTGGGATGGTAGTCCAGAAGATAGGCATTAAAATATTTCTGACTTCAAACAGATGAGATTGGAGGAAACAATTCATTTTCCTTTGACTAGAAACTCCAGGTCTAAAGCTTTGTTGAGTTTCTTATTATTGAAATGATTGGATTTTCCAATGAAAAACTCAAGGCACTAATGAAATTGTTTTTGACTTGTGACCTATTTTTATGAAAGTTTTGCTTTGTAAAATTGAATCACTTCTCATATTGAGCTATATTTATTGGGAAAGAAATAGAACTGCCTATGATGAGAGTGTTTGGTGCGTTTTGACCATGACTCATGCCTTAACTGTATGTTTGGGCAACTGTATCCCTAGCCATTAAGGTCTCTGGACCCCATAATTGCAAATAGGATGCTTTTCATTCTTTCCTCTTCATTTGCTTTGATTTGTGTATATGCTTCACCCTTCCCATTTACCTAAGTACATTAGAATTTTCTTGGTGCCAGAGAGTGTATTGAATAGCATATTCACTTACCCAGTATTCAATGTATAACCTTGGTATTCAATAAATTCTTGTTCAGTGATTCATATGGAGAAACTTCAACTCATGGAGGAGACCTCTCACTATTCAAGTCTTTACCTTGTAACATCATTTTAAAATGATGAATAACTTTTGCCATGCTTTTGCATTAGACTAGCAGGATCACCCTAGTGACCATGGGTGCCTATTTACTCTTTAAATATTTGAAGAACAAAAGGGGGTTTAAAAGACTCAATATGAATTTTTAATTATGATTGTTGAATGGATGATAGAATTTTTTGTTAGCTTATCCCATATTTCACTATAGGATATCAGATGCTATAAAATCATTAAAGGATTAACTGATAACTTTATGATAAACTATCTGGAGGTCTCTAGAATCCTTGTGGGATTTTAAGTGATTTTACTTGTGTTGCTTTGTTTTGAAATGTAATGTTTTAATGACTTTTTTAAAAGATAGGAAAATATTAATCTGTCACATCACCAACTTTTAAAATAGAACATTGCATGCTAATTCCATTTTACTTATAAAAAGTGGTCCTTGTATTGTCACTTCTAAAGCACTTGGTTGACCCATGTTCTCGGCAGCACTTTTTTTTTCCTCCTGATTTTCCCCCTAAATTTTCTTTCAGTCCATGTGCTGGACTTCTTAGTAGCATAGATTTTAGCAAGATTTCCTCTGTCACTCAGGAATGCTTTGAGCACAGTGCTAAGCACATAGTGGGTACCTCCTAAGTGTTTCTTAACTTGAGTAACAGTTAAAATGATCAAGTTTTATTTTGTTTGTTTGTTTCAGCTTTAATTTGTGCTCATATCTAGAGTATACAATGTGTTAACTTGTTGATACTCATTTGCCGCCACTCAAATAGAGGTACATGACACCTTTGTCATCCCAGAAAGTTTTCCTGTGTAACCTTTCAGTAGTAATCTGTGCTCTACTCCAGGCAATTGCTTTCTCATATACTTTGGAATGTTCTTACTAGTTCTAGAATTTTTCATAAATGGAAACACATAGTATATCCTGTTTTTTATCTTCTTTCTTTGGCTCAACATAACATTTTGAAATTCATGTGTGCTAGTACATGTATAGATAGTTTGATCTAAAATTCCCGAGAGTATCCTGTTGTATGAATACTCCACCATATGTCTTCCTTTCTCTTACTGATGGAGATCCTGCATGTTACCAATTTGAGACTGCTAGAAATAAACTATTGTGAATATGTGGTACAGGTCTTTTTGTGGACATAATCAACTATTTCCTTAACTGTGAAATTGCCAAAGGATAGTGTGAGTAATGCCCTTATTCATTAGAAACTGCCAAGATGTATTCCAAATTCATTTTAGCATTTTACACTGTCGCCAGCAATGCATGGGAGTTCTGTTTGCTCACACATCCTCACTAACTCAATCAATTTTAGATATTATTATAAGATAAAATAATACTGTATCATGTTGTTATTGTTACCATTATTGTTTAGAGGCACAATGCAATAGTGTTGATCATTTGAATTCAAATCTTCACTTTACCACTTACAAGCTATGTGACTTTGGACAAATTATTTTTCTCTGCCACAAGTTCCTCATCTGGGAATTATATCACATTTTTTATGATGGTTGTGATATTAAGTGAGTGAATAGATTGTTTAGCATATAGTAATCAGTATACCATGTGCTGGCTGTTAATATTATTAGTAGTAGTTTCAATCAGTTATATATTTGTTATGAATATGTTTATTTAAATAATCAGGACTAGCAAATTGTTTAAACATTTTCACTTCAACCATCTTTATGAAGCAATAATTTTAATCCTAGAATCTGCTTGAACTATTTAATGTATAGGCAGTACTCTTTGACTTGAGTTTATGCCAGTTGTCCCTTGCTGTACTACAACTCCTAGAACTTAGTGGCTTTAAACAACCTTTTATGTGGTTTACAATCCTGGGGACTGGCAGTCTGGGCTGAATCCAGCTGACGTTTCCTCTGGTCTTGGATGCACTGCGAGTTACCTGGCTCTGTTTCTGGAAGCTGACTTGTAGTTAGTGGTGGAACCTACGACACAATCCCTCATCATCCAGCCTGTTACTGTAGCTTCTTCAAGTGGTAAATAGTAAAAAAGTGAATGTGAAAGTGCTAGTAGCTTACTTGTGTTCAACTCTTTGTGACCCCATGGGCTGTAACCCTCCAGGCTCCTCTGTCCATGGAATTCTCCAGGCAAAACTACTACAGTGGGTTGCTATTCCCTTCTCCAGCAGATCTTCCCTACCCAGGGATTAAATCCAGGTCTCCTGCATTCCAGGCAGATTCTTTACCTACTGAGCCTGCAGGGAAGCCCTATGGCAACTATATAGGACTTCAAATACCAGATACAGGATGCCTTGTATCTACTGGTGTGTTGTTCCCACCATGGCGTATTGTGCAATGCAAGTGGCAAAGCCAGTCCAGATTCAAGGGCTAGGGAGCTAAACTTCCTCTGTTGTGAGTGGTGATGTGAGGAGCTGAAAAGTTATTAATACATGGCAAACAGAAGGTAGAAGAATTCTGTCTTTTTCAGTCTACCATAGCTTCAAAAGCTTTTCTACTGAAAATATTACTCAAATGCTTGTCAAGAACAGACTGTCTCTAATTCTTTCTGTGGAAGCTATTAAAGAGGATTGAAGTTTGTTAGAAAACATGCTGATACCACTCTGATTTATTATCATTTAGAAGTAATAAATATCTGAAGCTAAAAGGAGGAGACCAAGCTCACATGGTTCTGCCTGGGAATGATTTGTCTCAGGGAGCTTAGGTATTAATGTTGACAATTTACCATGGCAGAGTTTAGTCATATAGAGGTAGCAACACTAGCTTTGAGATCTTATAGAACACAGGTTAGGAGAAAAGGAAGTGGTCCACAGATACTACAGCTGATAGCATATACAGAAGCACATTTATTTAGTGCATGCTATCTATCACCTCTTGACCTATAACCCTATAATTCCAATGAACTAGAAAATCAGGAGGAGCTAAACCTCTAGATTGTCTTGGAAGATTTTTGGGCTTCCCTGGTAACTCAGCTGGTAAAGAATCTGCTTGCAGTGTGGAAAAGCCTGGGTCAATTCCTGTGTCAGGAAGAACTGGAGAAGAGATAGGCTACAGTATTCTTGGGCTTCCTTGGTGGCTCAGCCCATAAAGAATCAGTCTGCAGTGTGGGAAACCTGGGTTTGAACCCTGGGTTGGGAAAATCTTTGCTTTACTATTGTAAAATATCTGTTGAGTTCCTTGTAAATTATGTCACTCATCATTTTTTTTTCCCTTTTCCCTAAACAGATTGGAGTTGAGTAATTTTGCTAGGCCAATAGTGAGATTTTTTTTTAAACTCATGCCTTTGATTATAGTCATTAATTTCATTTTGAATGTACAGGGGGTTTCAGAGAGCTTTTATGTAATTCTCGCCACCTAAGTATCCTATTGACAAAATGTAGATTTAAATTACAATATAAATTCAGCTTAACTGTGCTTTAAATGTCAGCTGTAATGTCTTTCAATGTGTTCATTAGTGAGATTTTTTTCCAGATTTAATGTGAAGTATCAATAGCATATTTGTAGCTATTAGAATACATAGGATGCTCTATAATTTACATCTAAAAAGATTATATGACAGACCTGTTTCATTTTTATTTTAAAATTTCCATCAAAGGGAAATCAAATAATTTGTATAAATCATATTGTAGAGTATTGCCAAATGATCTTAAATATTTTGATACTTAACAATTACTTTGAAAATTGCAGAATATTTTGAAGATTCTTTTCAGAGTTTATAATGACAGTTTTAAAAGGAATGCAGTAAAGAACAACAAAATACTAATTGGTTACTGCCTTCTAAGTGCTTCCTGCCCTGATCCACATATAAAATTGCAACTCGCTTGCACCTCTGTCTGATTGAACCCTACCCTTGTAATCCCCAGGGCATACAGATTTATAAAATATTGTACACTTTTCTTGTTTGTTACTTTTATTCCAACCTATCTACACATAAATGTAAGCTTCCAAAGGAAAGAGATTTTTGAGTGTTGCATTGAGGGATGTGTACTTAGCAGTTAGAACAGTGCCTGGTCATCCCAGTGCACCAGCCCCAAGCGTCTTGTATAATGCATCGAACCTGGAGGCAGGTGCGAGGGAGGTACAGGATAGGGAACACGTATATACCTGTGGCGGATTCATGTTGATGTATGGCAAAACCAATACAATATTGTAAAGTAATTAACCTCCAATTAAAATAAAGCAATTTCTATTAAAAAAAAAGAACAGTATTTGGTACAAAGTAAACACTAAGTAAAGTTTGAATGGAGAAGCAATTAAGTGGATAAATGAAATCATCTAACCAAAACTTGAACCGATTCTTCAAGAGATGGGAATACCAAACCACCTGACCTGCGTCCTGAGAAATCTGTATGCAGGTCAAGAAGCAACAGTTGGAACTGGACGTGAAACTATAGACTGGTTCCAAATTGGGAAAGGAGTAAGTTAAGGCTCTATATTGTCACTCTGCTTATTTAACTTATATGCAGAGTACATCATGTGAAATGCTGGGCTGGATGAAGCACAAATTGGAATCAAGATCACTGGGAGAAATATCAATAACCTCAGATATGCAGATGACACCACCCTTATGACAGAAAGTGAAGAACTAAAGAGCCTCTTGATGAAAGTGAAAGAGTAGAGTGAAAAAGTTGACTTAAAACTCATCATTCAGAAAACTAAGATCTTGGCATCTGGTCTCATCACTTCATGGCAAATAGAAGGGGTAACAGTGAAAACAGTGATAGACTTTATTCTCTTGGGCTCTAAAATCACTGCAGATGGTGACTGCTGTCGTGAAATTAAGACACTTGCTCCTTGGAAAAAAAGCTATGACCAACCTAGATAACTTATTAAAAAGCAGAGACATTACTTTGCCAACAAAGGTCCGTATAGTCAACGCTATGGTTTTTCCAGGAGTCATGTGTGGATGTGAGAGTTGGCCTATCAATAAAACTGAGCACTGAAGAACTGATGCTTTTGAACTCTGGTGTTGGAGAAGACTCTTGAGAGTCCCTTGGACTGCAGGAAGATCAAAACAATCAATCATAAAGGAAATCAGTCCTGAATATTCATTGGAAGCACTGATGCTGAAGCTGAAATGCCAATACTTAGGCCACCTGATGCAAAGAATTGACTTACTGGAAAAGACCCTGATGCTAGCAAAGATTGAAGGCAGGAGGAGAAGGGGATGACAGAGCGTGAGATGGTTGGAAGGCATCACCAACTCGATGGACATGTGTTTGAGTGAGCTCTGGGAACTGGTGATAGACAAGGAAGCCTGTGTGCTGCAGTCCACAGGGTCGCAAAGACTGGGACACAACTGAGCGACGGGACTGAACTGAACCAATTCTTAGAAGGGAATTTGTTTAGTAATAAATTATTTGAAAATATACATTCCATTTTATGTTTAAAAATAGTTATAAATACCTAATTTTAAGTTGCTCTGATAGGGCTGTCTTCCTTTTGTTAAATTCAAATCTAGCCTCAACCTTTTTCTTAGGACTTAACAGCTTATTTTCAAACCTGGCTTTTGTCCCTGTTAGTTATAATTACTCGGTTAGAATAAGTATATTAATTTTTAAGCATTCAGTACCTCATGTATTGCTCAACTCAACTAATTATCTCATTAACCTTACATTCTGAGAAATTAGTTCCTTAATTACATTCTGTATGTTTCAAAATGTCCTTGAAACAAATGGGAATTTTAAAATTTGTTTTCTTTCCCTTTCCACTTGTCTTCTTTAACTTGTCCCTTTGTCTCTCTATACTTCTGTTGGACCCTTTTTCTTGTAAAACTCAATGGAAAATTAATTTCAAATTCTTTTATATTCAATTTTCAAAAGCAAGTAACCTAGAAATCATGCTTCATAATTACCCAGAGGACTTAAATTCATACAGAAACCTGAACACAAATGTTTATAGCAACTTTATTCATAATTGCAAAATTTGGAAGCAACCAAGATGTCCTTTAATAGGTGCATAGATAATTGTGGTATGTCCCAACAATGGAATAATATTATTCACTACTAAAAAGAAATGAGCCATCAAACCATGAAAAAGATGAGAGAGCTTAAATTTATATTACTGTGTGAAAGAAGCCATCCTGAGGAGGCTGCAGACTGTATTATTTCAACTCTGTGACATTCTGGAAAATGTAGGACTGTGGCATTAGTAACAAGACCACTACCTGAAACTGCAGGACAGATTGGCTTGTGTAAGGTTCTCACAATAGTAGAATTGTTTGGGAAGTACTGCAGTTTTTATCTTAAGCAACAATTTCTTCCTTAAAGTCAGGGGACTTAAAAATTGCAGCAACCAGTGAATGTTTATTTTGAGCCCAAATGGTGGAACTTATATTCTCATTTATTACTGTTTGCTGTTTTCATTTACCCTAGAGAGAATCAGAGGATAGTCACTAAACCCTCTTTTTCTTCTTCTTCTTTTTTTTTTAAATAAAACATTTTATCAGAGAAACCTGAAAATACCATGAAGTCTTGCCTGTTTAGTGGCTTTCAAATAAGAGCTTGATTCACCTGCAGGAAGTAACAACATAGTAGATAATCATTTTCAAAATATTATTGGTATTATTCCTCAAATCCGGTTTGGGCTAAGCCATCCTTGATATGTCCTTGACCATTCATTGATTCATTGCAAATTGAAATACGTAAATCCACCAAATGTTCTGACACTGAATGCTAACTGTACAGTAGTACTGTTGAAATATCAAGTGCATACGGATGTACATTTTTAGTATCCATTACTACAGAATGAAAAGAAAAACTTTGTCTTCAAACACTAATTACTTTTATGATGGGGAGGAAAACAAATATTTGTATCAATTTAGGTTATTATGGCCTGCATTGTGTCTGATTATGAATAATCTGTTTTAGCCATTTATTAAGTTATAAATATATTTTTATAAATCTGGGTGACATTTAGATATTTTATGAAACACAATAAATGCCAGAGAAAATTGAATTAAGAGAGCTTGTAATATGCTTTAATACTAGTTAAAATATTTTTTGTAGTTATAAATGATTCTGCTCTATATCAAGAACAAATCTGATTCTAGACCAGAGAATAAGCTTTCTTTTATTTTCCTTTTTCGTGCTGGAGGCCTTGACCTTTTTGTTGATAGCTGGTTTTCAACAGTTTTACCTATGTTTTATTCCTTTTGATATGTAAGAAATTTGATTATGAACCTTGAGCAGAAATTATAATCACAGCAAAAGGAGGCAACTCATTTAGCAAATAATAGAGTTGTTTGAACACAGTGTGAAGCTTGAGTTTGGCTGAGTCAGATGCACTTTTCTAATAGAGCATTCATATCAGACCTCACACTGGAATCCACTTTTGGCTTCTATAAGTACTGGTGTCAGAACTGTCCCTTAAGCTGTCATACTTGTTATTAAAGCTGGCTTGACCTGTCTTTTTTATCTAAGACATGTGAAAATAACTAAATTGAAAACTTTGTTTCTAGTTTCTACAGATTAGCAATCTACTAGACAAAAATCACTGATAACATTAAACTGTAACTTGAAAATGATCAGAGGTATATGGAGCACTTGCTAATTATGCTGCTGCTGCTGCTGCTAAGTCGCTTCAGTCGTGTCCGACTCTGTG
>SJYC01123676.1:0-34508 GCA_006408675.1 Madoqua kirkii | reverse complement strand
ACATCTTTAAAATGTGGATTTCTGCTATCGTTTAAATGAGAAGAGCTTCACTCTTAAAATATGCTTTATAAATTTTCATTTTTTGGTATGCAGTTATTATAACATTTAGCAATCTGTGTTTTTGGTACAATTATTTTGTTACTAATTTTATTTGTATCAACTGTAAGATCATTTTCCTCCTAATTTTATCCTTTTCACAGCTGGATTTCCTCTGAGGTCATGTTTCTGTACAGCCTAATATTTGAGTTTGCTATTCATGGAACTACATAATTAATACAGGACAAAGTTAAGAAGGGCATGTGTGGTCACAAACTTCAGAATATTACATCTTACTCTGCTCTGTCACTTGACTCTTTGTATTATAAGAGGGAAAAATGGCTTATGAAATAAAGTCACTTAATTTGACCATTTTAACTTAAGCAAAGACATAGTGAGCTGCCTTGAAGCAGTATTATTTACTCATGACCTGTTGATAAGGACCAGGTATTTTGGGGTGACCATAGAGAGAAGAACGAATATTACCAACACATGAACTTATTTATTGTATATGCTTTGAAAACTAACTTCAAAGTCCCAGGTGGCAATGTTCTCATTTGTGAAATATTTTCTCTCCCTATGGAACAAGGAGTTATGTCTGTCTCTTATACACATCTTAATTTGATTATGCAACTTAAAAATAAATTTAAAAAAATATGTTATAGGGAAATCTTAGTTTGAGTTAATTGGTGTACCCTAGTTTAAGTCATTACAGCTATCAGTTTTGAAATGCATTCCTACTTTCTAAGATTGATTCTCCTGCCTGGAAATCTGAGAGCCAGATCATAGTTGACTTACTTCCATCTAGACTTTGTCTGACTGCACCCATTTTTATCATGAGAAGTGCATGAAAGACAAAGAACACTGTTTCTTGCCATGATAGAGGCTAAGGAGGTATTATTTACTTTGTTCTTTAAGAAGAGGCATCTAATGATATATTGGGAGGTCTTATCTATGAGCTTATTATTCCATCTAGAATTTTATTTACACCTAACTATGCTAAACAGACAGTATATACTCCATTAATATGTAAGAATAAGCATGTGAATGGACTATTGAACACTGAGGTGCCCTTTTGTTGACACATCTGTTATACACAATGGCAGCCATCATATTTCAGGAGGCACCTTAGAAGAAGATGCTTTTGTTAGCCATAGTAACAGGTGATATTTACTGTATGAGACATTATCCTAAATGCTTTACATATACAGAAATTATTCAGTCTTCAAAACTATAAAGTATAGATACTGTTACCATCTCTACTTTCAGATAATATACTGAAGCTGAGAAAAGTTATGTTACTTTCTTATGATTCCAGAGATCTTGAGTAATAGAGTCATATTATACTCATGATCTTGTTAAAAAAAAAAAAGCTTTAATGAGATATGTTACAAACCATACATGTTACTTATTTAAATTATAAAGTTTAATGGTATTTAGTACATTTACAATGAATAATAATTATATTAATTTGTTACCACAGTCAACTTTAGGATGCTTTCTTGTCCCAGGACTTCCCTGGTGGTCCAGAGGCTAAGACTTCACACTCCCAGTGCTGGGGCCCAAGTTCAATACTTGGTCAGGGAACTAGATCCCATATGACTCAACTAAAGGAGATTGAAAATCCTGTGTACCACAGCCAAGACCTGGCACAGCCAAACAATAAATATTGAAAGAATTTTTCTTTGTCCCCCTCCCAAAAAAAGAGAAAGAAGAACCCTATTACTCATTAGTAATCACTGCTCTTTTCCCCTACTTTGTTGTCTCCACTGTGCTAGGCAACTACTAATCTAATTTATGTCTCTATAGATTTTATTATTCTAGACATTTCACAGAAGTGGAATCAGATAATATGTGAAATTTCATGATTCCCTTCTTCATGTAGCATAATATTTTCAAGGTTCACTTACATTGTAGCGTATATGAATACTTCATTATTTCTTGAAAAAATAGTTCCTTGTATGTATATAAATTTTATTTCCTTATTTATTAGTTGATAGATGTTAATCCATGCTATTTAAACCATGAATCTCTGCTTCTACTCTGTTACTTAAGGATTGACTCTTAAAACCACATGTTTTTATATCTAATATTTAGATAGCTCAGCACATAATTTCAGCACCACTATGGAGGACAGCTCTGAGCTTTAAGTTTTAGAGTCTGAAAGGCATCTCTGATTTAGCTTAGGGGCTTTCCACTTGGTTTAGGGGTAAAGAATCAGCCTGCAATGGAGGAGACATGGGTTCCATCCCTGGGTCACGACGAACCCTGGAGAAGAAAATGACTACCCATGCAGATATTGTTGCCTGGGAAATCTCATGGACAGAGGAGCCAGGCAGGCTACAATCCATGCCCATTCATTTCAGTTGTGTCCAACTCTTTGTGACCTTATGAACTGTAGCCCACCAGGCTCTTCTTCTGTCCATGGGATTCTCCAGGCAAGAATACCGGAGTGTGTTGCCTGTGCTCCTTCAAGGCAACTTCCTGACTCAGGAATCAAACCTACATTTACTGCAGCTTCTGCATTGCAGGTGGATTCTTTACCGCTGACCCACCAGGGAAGCCCAGATTGTGACCAACAACAATCCTCAGGGAAGTGAATACAGCAAGTGAGTGTGGACAGGAAGGAGCACAGGAACTTCTGTGTGCTCTCTCAACTCACACTACTAGAATCTTCAGACTAGGTTGGATACTTGGTGTTCTATGTAAAAGTTATATTTTGTTTAAAATTAAGTAATTACCTTTGGACTTTTCCTCTTCAAAAATAAATTAGATGATGGCATGTTTAATTGAGTTATTCAAATTTTCTGTAAATCTAGATTATATATTAATAGGTGAGATGCCCAATGATATTAATCCACGTATCTTTTGATGAGATGTTAAAGACAGTAGTATCAGGAATGGATCATTTGGTGATATGCTCTGTTCATTTATCTCTAATGAGATGTTGGGAGCTACTATGTAAAGTAGAAAATATATCTTATAAAATATGTTCTTTACTAGTTTAGATTTATAGGCCTGTTCATTTCATTATTCACACCAAATTAGATTCATTAGTTTATGGCTTATGTGATCATTATGTAGCTTAGTTATGAAGCTCAATTTTACCTGTTGCTAAAGTGAATTAGTATATTTAAAGAAAAAATAGTTGTATATTATAAATACCTCATTAGAAAATATTAATTTGATTATTAATCTACATTGTTCAGGTGCTGTGAAGCATGTTTAGAGCCAGGTTCTGTTAGTAGCTTTTTGATTTTTACGTGTTCCTTGACACTGATATGATTAAAGACGGACGTAAGGGAAGGAAGGGATGTTATATCACTTATGAGAAAGATGCTTCGCATCTTCTTGGTTGAATTCACAGTATAATTTAGATGAAACAGTATTGGCCTTGATAATTAGGAAAATATTGAAAGTAAAATTTGGCTTTATCATATCGTGTTATCTGACCAAACAAATAATGTATCAGATAGTGCCGCAAATCCCCAGTTTTTGAGAATACTAAATGTTTTGCAACTCAGTGTTTTTTTTTTTAAAGAATTCTGAGTTTTGCAATCATTCAATTCTAAAATATTTTCAAAATCAAGAGAAATTTACAGTCGTCTGGTACCCAGTCCACATTGGTGTCTCAGCCTCTGGAACTCACTAATCAGTACTCTGCTTCTGTGAATTGCTTATTCTAGACATTATACATAAGTAGTATAAAATACATAGACTTTTGAATTCCATTTTTCACTTATCACAGTGCTTCATTCTCATCTATGTTGTAGCAAGATCTGTGCTTCATTCCTTTTAATGGATGAATAATCCTGCATTACATGGTATACAACAGTTTATTTATTCATCATCTGATGGGCATGAAAATTGTTTGAATATTTTACCTTTATAAAAAATGTCCTATGATCATTTGTATACAGATTTTGTGTGGACACATTTTTATTTATCTTGGATATTTTGTTAGATCTTATAGATTTTTTAATGAATTTCACCGGATTTTCCGTATAGAAGATCATATCATCTGCAAATTGAAATAATTTTACTACTTCCTTTCCAGTTTGGAAGAATTTTGTTTCATTTTCTTGCCTAATTGTCCTGTCTAGAATCTCCAATACAGTGTTGAATTGAAGTAGCAAGAGCAGACATCATTGTCTTGTTTATGACCTTATAAGGAAGGCTTTCACCCCTTCACTAATAAGCATGACATTTCTTGTGCAATTTTTATAGCTGTCTTTTAACAAGTTGAGTAAATTCCTTTCTTTTCCTTGTTTCTGGAGTGTTTTTATAATGAAAGGTGTTGCATTGTGTCAAATGTGTTTTGTACATCTATAAAATAATCATGTGGCTTTTGTCCCTTAATACACTAATATGAAATATTAAACTGATTCCTTTTTATATTGCACAAACCTTGTGTTCCTTAAATAAACCCCTAGGTCATAGGTTCTTTTTAAATCTTTCTGGATTTGGTTTGTAACTATTTTGTTGAAGTGTTTTTAAGTCAGTCATCATAAAGGATATTAATCTATAATTTTCTTGAGATATCCTTGACTAGTTTTGGAATCAGGGTAATACTGGTCTGACAGAATAAGTTGGAAGCACTTCCTTTTTTATTTCTTTTAGAGAATTCATTAAATATTTGGTAGCATTCACTAGTGTGCCCTTCTGTTCGTGGACTTCTATGTGGGAATTTATTACTAATTCAATTGCTTTCATGGTTATATGAAGACTTTTTCTGTTTTTCTTGATGTAGTTTAGTAGTTTTATGCTTTTATGGTAATTTGTCCATTTTATTAGGTTACCTAATTTGTTGGCATACAAAGACTAGTAGCATTCCCTTAGGGGTCACTTAACAATATATGGGAGTTAAGTTGTAGTCACCCCTCTTTTATTCTTAATTTTAGGAATTTGAATCTTCTCCATTTTTTTCTTGATTGGTCTAGATTTTTAATCTTCTCCAGTTTTTTCTTAACCTAGCTGAAGCTCTCTCAATTTTATTATTGAAGAACCAACGTTTAGTTTCATTGATTTTTCTGTGTTGTTTTTCTCTTCTCTCTTTTCTGTCCAGTTCTCATTATTTCTTCTATTCTGCTAGCTTTCATGTTTCTTCTTCTCTTCTGCTTCCAGTGTCTTAGGATGGAAGGTTAGGTTATCGGTTTTAATATTTCTTCTATTGTTATTGTTGAATTGTTACGCTTTCATCTCTCTTTCCCTTATGTTACTTTGGATCTCTTTTGAAGTGCATATATGTTTATTGATTATCATATTTTCCTAGTAGATTGGCCATGTTTTCATTATAAAATGTTCCACTTTATTGCTGGTAATGTTTTTGGCTTAAAGTAGTACAACCTGTCATTAGTAATGGCAGTCATGCTCACTTTTGAATATTGTTTGTAGGGAACATCATTTTCCATCCTTCACTTTCAACCTATTGTGCATTTGAATCCACATTGTTTCCTCTGTGCATAGCATGAAGTTGGAACATGGGTTTTCTTTTCAATCTATCCTGTAAAACTCTCCTTTTTCATCTCTTTATGTTTAATGGTATTATGGATAAGGTAGAATTTATATCTTCCTTTTTATTAGTTGTTCTCTGTGTATCACATCTCTGTGTGTGTGTGTGTGTGTGTGTGTGTGTGTGTGTGTGTGTGATTACTTATTTCTCCATGTCCAGTTATTGGCCCTTCAGTCCAAGCCTTCTCCTGGCAGGAGCTTAACAGAATACCCTACTTGCTTTGGATAGTCGGTGCCACTGCAGGATGGTGTTCTTGTGGTAGCAGGTATTTTTAGTCTATCAGAAGAAATTGGAATTATGATTTTTAAAAAAATTTTACTCAACTTTAAAGTTTTGGAAACTAGATTTTAAAGTCATTGTTGCGAACCAACCAAACTATCTCTACTGGACAAGTAGAGTGAAAGAGAAACCATTTGCCACTTGTTTTTTCCATATCTGGAAGGTCTCAGGAATAGCTCAAATCTGGCATGATTACTTTTATATTTTGCCTACACATGTT
This sequence comes from Madoqua kirkii, assembly GCA_006408675.1. Lineage (NCBI taxonomy): Eukaryota > Metazoa > Chordata > Mammalia > Artiodactyla > Bovidae > Madoqua > Madoqua kirkii. The sequence continues at coordinate 28,461 of SJYC01123676.1, read as the reverse complement.
TAAGTAAATCCTGCCTACCTGTAAAATGGTATGAAACAATAATAATAAGAATTAACTTATATTAAACACTTTATACTATGCTATGTATATTCTTTTCTTAACTCTTTTTATCCTCATGTGATACATGTGATAAAAGGGTCAATGGTGAGTGTTGGAACAACAGTCAATTGACTTGGCTTTAGTCTGTCTTCAACTAACTTTCTAGGTGCTTTTTAAGTTTCTTACTCTTAAAGACTTGAGTTTTCTCTTATATAAAATGAAAAGTGTAGCCTCAGTGATTGTAAGAATCCCATTTTTACAAGCTAATGTTACTTGACCGTGAATGACACTATGAAACTATGGCACTTCTCCATGAAGAAAGTTCTACATCAGACGTTTTTGCCGTCAGTGCAGCATGTACTAGAGTGGACAGTGCAGAATGTCAGTCACTCACTATTCATAAAAGTGATGTCTGCTATGACTTAGGAAGCTCCTGGAGACATCACAGCACACGAGTTACCAGTCCTGCTTTTTTACCCCAGCATATTCTGCATCATCATACAACATCCTTATTTTTAGTTTTATGTCAACAGTTGTAGATAATGTTTTGACCTATATGTATCTTACTACTTGTTCCCTTTAAAAATGGTTCCTTTCACATCCCAATTGCATATTAAGCATCTATGTGTCTGTCTTTAGATGTCCCTTGATATTTTAACTACAAATACCTGTGGCTATGAAAGCCTCTTAACCTGGCACCATCTAGAACTTGCTGTCTCTGCTCCCACTTGTTTTCTATTATCCTATAGAAATAAAAGGATTGCCATTGAAATACTATAAAACATTTTTACTGCAAGTGCACAAATCTGGTTAACTCTCAAATGATAGCTATTCAACCTGTCTTTCAAAGCGGTGGATGTGTTTTGAAGTTTTCATGTTTGATTTATAAACAAAAAATCTCCCATGACTTTATCCTCCTGTATTTCACACTTCCTTTCTCCCTTGTTAGCAAGTGAAAAATAACAGCTAAGGAATGTAGTGTAGAATGAAAATATCAGAAACAAGCAGACTGAATCAAAAACACTGGCAGTAATGTCTTCTTGGAGCTGACAAATTTCAGTGAAATTTTTAATTGAAGACTGTTTCTCCATTCCTGATTCAAGCTGTCCCGCCTAACAGTGGCAACAGGAATGAGTCATAGTCTCTTCAGAAAACAAAGAACTGTGGATGGAGTTGGTGATTGATTTTTTCCCCCTTTTTTGAAATATTCTGTCTTTCTCTCAACCTGAGAATACTATTTTGACTTGTAGTTTTATACTGATAATTTGCTTCATTATTTTTTGGAACCATTGAAGAAATATATCAAACAGAAACATATTTGACAAGAAGCAGAAAGAGGCTGGTCACTGACACAAACACTGTTGGGTTTTCTTTCTATTGATGCTGTTAATGACTCTTTGTTAATCTACTTTTTATCATCTGCAGTAAAGGTAGTATATCGAGTGTAATACGTATCAGACTTGACGAAAGTGCAGCCGTGCATCTGTGAAAACAAATGACTGCAGCTCTTCCTGGACACTCAGCAGGAACAGCATTTCAATACGTTTTCTTTAGTGGTCTGGCGTGCTCACAGGAGTGAGGAGTGTGCATTTCATTTGCCATCTGTATAGCGTGTTATGTCAGAGAAAGGCTGGTGCACATTTATAAGACTTTGGAAAGCTGTGTGATTAGAGAATTACTGGGGAAATTGCTCATATGGAAAGTATTGAATAGAAAAATGTGTTCCAAGCAATTGCATTTCTTTCTTTAAAAACTTTCTCTTCATTTAAGATAACAGAACTTCTCAGGTAATCCTTAGATATTTTTCAGTGGTACGAAATTTAGAGGACTCTTGATCAGGGTTGTATTTTCTCTTAAAATGTAAGTACTTAATAAATATTTATTGATTTAGGTATATGAAAACTGTGAGGGTTTTCATGAAATAAAGGGAAAAAACTTTAAGCTGAAGAATTAATTGTATGCAGTATTCTTGTTCTCAGTCTCTCTCTGGGCAAATGGTAGGATTATACTTCTCCCCAGACTGAGGCCAAATGAGTTGCTGTGACCATGGAATATGAATACAAAAGATATGAACCATAATTGAATGAAAGATTTAAAAACTAGCTCCTAGTTTGTTTTCCTTCTTGCTGTTGTGGAGAATTTAGAAATGTTTATTGATACTGCTTTTCATCCCCCTGAAGAATTGTTGCGAACAAGCATTGTCAACAGTCATGAGACCAGAAATGAATTGCTTTAAGACATTGATTTTGATCATATTATGCTCTAACCTAGCTATGCGGGATGATATGAACCTTTTAGTTATCAGCTGGTTTGTTATAAAGATCCATGGGAAATTCCGCATCTCATTAAGTCAGGAGAAAATCCATTCTGGTAGATCCTGAAGTCTATGTGATATAATACTCATGGTTCTCCATGTAAAAGGTGGGTGCATGCTAAGTCGCTTCAGTTGTGTCTGACTCTTTGCAACCCCAGATGATAGCCCACCAGCTCTCCTGTCCATAGATTCTCCAGGCAAGAATACTGCAGTGGGATGCTGTTTACTTCTCCTAGGGATCTTCCCAAACCAGGGACTGAACCCTCATTTCTTCTGTCTCCTGCACTGGCAGGCAGTTCCTTACCACTAGTGCCACCTGGAAGCCCTGAGAATCCATAGTTGTCTTTTAAAGGTATATTGTTGCAAACTTTTAAAATAAGAAACTCAAAAAAGGAAGAGAAAAACATGCAAATTACATTGAAGTTGAGCCAATATATATCTTCCTCAAACTTCTGTTTCAGGACTTCTTTCCTCCTCTTCATGCCTTCATCTCATTCCCCACAAACAGGCACATCATCTCTTTCCTAACTTCTTCTGCTGTTAGTCACTGCATTTAAGCTCTCAGACCTCCAAGTCATTCATCTCTAAAATAGGTGTCATAATACCCATCCTCCCTATTTATTTAGTGTGGTGGCAGGTATGTTTACTGTTGTATATTTTTTTAGAAGAAGCTGGCAACTAAGATTCATGAAGATGATAACTGAAATACCCAGAAAAATCAGTAGCTACTTTTCCGATCCAGATAGTTATCCTTAGCCAGGTTGATTGTTGGTCATGACCAGGTTTTCATTCCTAGATGGAGCCTTCCCTACTCATATTCAGATCCTGAGCAGCATTCTCATACCCGCTGGGGCTAGTGCATCGGCCCGCTGAGGCATTCCTTTCCCTGTATTCTTCAGTCAATGATTCTGTTCCAGTGGGCAGCCATAGTTTCTAGTGACTTTGGAGGCTTTCTTCTAGTTAATCTGTCAATTTCTCTCACACAGTACAGCCGCTGTGAAAGAAATTGGGGCTGTTAGACTCCATGCTTCGATACAGTTGGCAAAATGCAAGGTGGGAGACAGTTAACCAAACCTGGCATGCTGGTAATTTCTTTAAAAGGACTGATATGCTAGCACTCAGAGTCTGTGGCCCACTAAGCTAGCGATTCTTTTCTTCTGAAAAGAGTAATATTGTTTCCAAGTGTTACTGTACTTTGTATTAACAGTAAAAATGTCTTTGGTATGTCCTCTAGCACTCAGTTCAGAGCACTTCATCTTTTGACTTTGTTTTCCCGTTGTTTTCTGTTTTCTCTTGATGTGGCTTACAGTTATGTTGAATATCAAACTTAGTGTGATCTGTTAATCATGGTAACTTGAATGTACTAGTATGTCATCATGTAAATATACAACCTTTCCTATATTGTATATACTGAAGGATCTAGTGTGCTGGAAATAGACATTACTAGAACTCTTCTTATCAGAAAGGAAGCTTATACCAGAAGAGCTTGGTCCTGCCTCCATCAGCAATTGTCAGAATCTCTGGGATATAGCAAAGTGTCTTTTAATGCCCCTGCATTCTTCTCTCTTGAATAGGGTGGCTGTATTATTCTCCATTAAACATTTCTAAGCTAAATCCAGATTTTTGTGTATTCCTCTTCTAGAAATGTAAGAGCTGTAAGTACCCTACTTTAATTGAGAATGCTTAGGGGTGTGTGGGCAGATTTACTTTCTGCTGTGTATCATTGTATTATGTTATACGGAAGCTTACTAAGTAGTTCTCTATTGTAATAAAAGAATTTTGTAAGTCTAAATTTGTGCCCATGTGTTAGTACTATTTAAACCTTTGCAATTTATACATATTCAAATGAAAGAGGGAAGATTTAAAAGGAAGAGGAAAGAAAATTAATATTTTTCAATAACTATCAAATGTATAGTTGGCTCCTGTCCTGTATTTTATATTTATTATTCATTATTCACAGCTACCATGTAAGAGAAATATTACTGTTACAATTTAAACATCTAGACTATCTAGAGATATTCAAGAATTATAGGCAGTAAGTTGAGTGCAGCTTACCTAGAAACCACAATTTCCTGATCTGAAAGCCTGTATTACTTTTAACTTCTTAAAAGAGAGTGGGTGTGTGTGTGCTTAGTCGCTTTGGTTGTGTCAGACTATCTGTGACCCCATGGACCATGGCCTGCCAGGCTCCTCTGTCCATGGGATTCTTCAGGGAAGAATACTGGAGTGGGTTGCCAAAAAGAGAGCAGACTTTTCAAAAGAATCCAACTTTTTCAGTGAGTGAAAAGTTATACTTATGATAAATATACATTTATATGTGCAATAAATCAATATAGTGATAGTCATTATGAATATAAAAATCATAATTTTTTACACTTTTCAAGTAAAATTTCAAGACCATTGGGTTTGTCCATCATAATATATCTATTTATTAGGAATTATTACCTTTATTTTACTTATTTTAAGAGTTGGTCTTAGACAATCTATTAGAGTTAGAGAACAAAAAGAGAGTGCCTTAGCAAAGATAAAACTGGAATGGAAATTAAGAACATTGTAGGGAATATAATTCTAGAGTGAGAAATAGGCTGAGGCCCTCTTCCTTTGTCTGTGCTTTAGTATTTCTAGATATTTGTTTCCTCATGTAGAGAATGAGAAGGTGGAAATTAATTATCTCTGGTGACCCTTCAAACTAAAAAGTGTTCTGCTGTTTGTTGATGTCCTTGAGATGTGTTAATGTGTTATAGACAAAAAATACTTTGCTCTTTAATAGAAACACTTCAACACAATCATAGGAAACAGCATCAATGATGATACGGGACAGAAGATCCTGAATTAATAAAACTTATGTGTCTAAATTTATGATTTTTTCTTTGAATCAAGGTTTTAATATTTGGTTTCAATTGCTTTCCCTTTAAACACCTATATTCCACATTAGCATAGTGTTAATGTATTAATACATTTGCTATATATTCCAGGTGGATGAAAGTTCATATAATTGACCTTCATAGTATAACTTTATTTGTAGAGTTAAGGTTAGTGGCACATCAGTTTTACACAAGACATCAGTCAGTATTCCATTTTAATTTACCATGTCAATAAAGACTACTGTTCTAAGTTGCTTATGTCACTTTTGGAATGTCATAAATTATTCTGAAGCAAATGTCAGTATGAACTTAAAACCATTTAGACTACTGACTTCTAAAATTATTAATGCCAGTGCATAGGAAAAAGAAACAAGGCGTCTACATTTTGTTGAAAAATCCTCTATAGATTACTATCAGTCTTTTTCTCTAAGCAGATTGCATAAGTGCTCCCTGATTTTACTTGCTCCAAAGGGAACAACAGCTATAATTAGGAATAATTATAATAGCAACAGTGAAATTCTCTTTAGACCATTCTAGGTATCATTCACTCATAAAATATTTATATTTCAGTAAAACAGCCAATATTGGGCTCTCAGGGGAGAGGTCTGAAGGAAATGTCAGATGAATCCACGTGGAGCCATGTTGGGTTGCTAAATTTTCAGAATGGAGAAAGACCAGATAATTCGGGCTCTGTCCAACACAAGCTAGGCAGACTCCCTCTTTATATCTCCGAGGGGACCCATTTTAATTCACAAGGCACATTAATTCTTATCTCCCTCGTAAACACATATTTGTTTGAAGCATTGTCCCAGTTGTGAAATATGGTTTGGACTGATTCTAGATAACACAGTCATAAAAGCTTCCTCTCAGGAGTCACATAGATACTGGTTCAAAGTTTGCCTCTACCGTTTATTAGCCATGTGCCCCCATGAGAGTTACTTGAACTCTTAGTTTCCTTAGCTTTAAATGAAAATGCTAATAATTTGTTCCCACAGACCTGCCATGAGAGTTCAGTAAATTAATAATCCCAGAGTGACCAAGACTTAGTAAACATCTTTAAAATGTGGATTTCTGCTATCGTTTAAATGAGAAGAGCTTCACTCTTAAAATATGCTTTATAAATTTTCATTTTTTGGTATGCAGTTATTATAACATTTAGCAATCTGTGTTTTTGGTACAATTATTTTGTTACTAATTTTATTTGTATCAACTGTAAGATCATTTTCCTCCTAATTTTATCCTTTTCACAGCTGGATTTCCTCTGAGGTCATGTTTCTGTACAGCCTAATATTTGAGTTTGCTATTCATGGAACTACATAATTAATACAGGACAAAGTTAAGAAGGGCATGTGTGGTCACAAACTTCAGAATATTACATCTTACTCTGCTCTGTCCTTGACTCTTTGTATTATAAGAGGGAAAAATGGCTTATGAAATAAAGTCACTTAATTTGACCATTTTAACTTAAGCAAAGACATAGTGAGCTGCCTTGAAGCAGTATTATTTACTCATGACCTGTTGATAAGGACCAGGTATTTTGGGGTGACCATAGAGAGAAGAACGAATATTACCAACACATGAACTTATTTATTGTATATGCTTTGAAAACTAACTTCAAAGTCCCAGGTGGCAATGTTCTCATTTGTGAAATATTTTCTCTCCCTATGGAACAAGGAGTTATGTAGGATCATATGACAAAAATGAACATTAGATTACCTTATTTCATTACAACTTTGCAGCCATCAGATAATGCTTTCAAAAGACTTAGAATGAATCAAATTTTAAATAAAAAGAAGGGACTCATGTACTTTTGTACCCTTGGTAGCAGCATTATTGAGAATAGCTAAACAAAATGATACCTATACATATAATAACATATTATTAAGTTGTAAAAGGAATGTACTTCTGATACACGCTATAACATGAATGAACCTTGAAAACATGCTAGTGAAATCCGGCACACACACAAGGATAAACAGCGATAAAAGTCCACTTCTCTGAGGCACCTGAAATTGTCAAATTTATAGAAACAGAAAGTAGAGTTTACCAGAGGCTAGAGAATGATTCTTGAGTGAACATAAGTTTCTGTTAGAGATGATGAGGAAGACCAGAAGATGGATAAGGGAGTTGGTTGCACATCATGGTAAATCTACCTAATGCACTGATTTGTACGTTTAAAAGCAGTTAAGCATAGAAAATTTTACCTTAAATTTATTTTACCACAACAAAATATGTTTAAAGGTTTAAAAACCCCAAATGTAGATCCTGATGTACTGAGCATCTAAATGCCTGAAACATGCTTTTGGCAGTGTCTTTTAGTTTTATTGAGTGAACCACCTGTGTTTATGGAATGTTGTAAGTGGACCTGAGCTTTAAAATGGAGAAGAATTTGAAGCTTCAGATTAGTGTATTTCAGATTAATGGAATTCTGCAGGATTACCAGAACTCACTCTCCTGAGCTCCCTAGCTCATCTCTCGCTGCTGTCATATGGGCCCCAAATTGCCATCTCACCGGCACAGAGCCTCAGCTTGATAAGCAAAGGTATTTTTGTGCACGAGCTGTCTTGCCTCAGAGGAACTGATCTGGAGTGACTGTCAAAAGCAGCAAGCGCATACCTGAAGAGTCAATCTCTTCCGTTTTAATTTCATAGACACGCACTGCTGGCACGATGATGATTGCAGGATGAAGTATCCTGTAGGAATGCTGGCTAGGGTAACAAAATCAAGCCCCATTAGTCTGTCTTTGGAGCACAGACTGTAAATGACAAGGGAAGAGAAAGACAGACAGGAGAAGATTTTGAAATGAATGGAAACTGTGGGATTTGGGAGAACATCTTTGCCTGCCATGGTCTCCTGGAAGTTCATGGAAGCTGGTAAATAATAGCTTAGATTGTTCCCATGAAGTGTCATTCTGCTGCAAGTTGCATGAATTCTATATGTATAGACTTTTAAATGTCTCTTTTTCCTCCATTTATCAGATCTCCTCAGTAGAAATGATCACCCATTCTTTTTGTTGTCAGGGTGTGCCTCAAACCCAATGAACATGTTTTGAAGCTCAACAAATAGCCCATCCATTAAATTAAGTTTCTTTGATGATTTCTTTCAGTTTCTACCCCCTTACCCAGAACACTGTGGTCAAAGCAACTATGGCCTTGAAACCCTGATTTGAATAAGCCAGTGGCTGTACACTCATGTATCTGTGTATATTTTTATTAGTGCATTGACTCAAATTAAAACACTTTAGCCTGTGAACAATACGGTATGAATACAAACAACTTTGGGAAATTGTAAAGCTTCATACTGGGCTTTGTAATATTGCCTAGATGTGTTTAGAAGTCTAGATAGTGCATTGGCAGTTCAGAGAGTACTAGCCTAGGAAAACAGAAAATGATTCTCATGCCAAGGTTATTTCTGTGAGATGAGCTTCTCAACTTCAGCAGTATTGACATTTTGCTCTGGGGATCTGTCCTGTTCAATGTAGGATATTTAGCTGCATCCCTAGGTTCTACCCACCGGGTGACAGGAAAACCCCCTCCACAAGCTGTGACAGTCAAAAATGTCTCATCCATGATCCACGTGCTCTAGGGGGAAGGGGCATTGCCTCCACTAGTTCAGAAGCACTGTGTCTAGTGTGAAGTTCCAGCACCTCAGCCTTGGCCTGGATCAGGAAGCCTTAGTTTTTGGAGCAGAAAGTGAGGGTAGAGGAGGATAACAATGGAGCATATAGTTAGAAGATGTATCTGTATTAATTTTTCCAAGGGAATATTTGTCTTAAGACACATACACATATTATGTACTGTACCAGATGTCTGTATTCTGTGTGGCATGAACTTTCCCATTTTCCAGTCCAGGAGCTTATGGACTCGAAAACTTGTCCATACTGTATTATGGCTTTATCTGTTTAGGCCAGAAATGTGCTTTCTTCTGGATATTCTTCTGGATTTTTCTCTTAGTTATAATTTTATCATTGCCATTCCCTGGATTCAGTTTAGGCATAGTTGAATCCAGGGGTTCACAACTGTGCTCTCCTTAGGTGTCTCTCTGTGGGTCTCACCTCTGCTTCTCTTGGGCAGTTGCCAGGATAGAGGCGGGTGACTTCTGAGACCCTTGAACCTGCACCCAAAAGCTCATAGAATTAAACTCAGGGAAGTGTTTGGATCTGCTTGTACCTTATGTGTTCTCTATATCCAGGTAGTTTTTCAGGGGGAGGATGAACCAGCCTGGGTCACCCAGCCCCTATCCAGTCCTCCCACCCTACCCCCACTGATTCCACCAGCCAGAAAACCGAATTACAAGGAGTGACTCCCCTGCAAAGCAGAGACCTTTTATTTACTCTTATGAAGAGAAAATTAAGCTAAAATTGTTTTCTGGACATCTAGTCCCTAAATGTTGTTCACACATGCATTTTATTATTTCTTTTTATCTTTTCTCTCTGCTTCCAAGGCATCCTGTTGCAGTAGGTCTCAGAACCTGATCTAGGGAATCCTGGTTGGGGATAGCCAAGATTTTCAGGTGGTCTGTCAGATCAAAGCTATTTTTCTATTACTAAGATGGTATTTGCCTCTGTGACTCTCAGTATTTCACAGATGTGCAGGGGGTTTTTCAAAAGCTGCATGAGATAAGACGTAAATAAGGTTGAATTCAGAGATAAAAATATATGACTAGAAGTATTATTTCTTTGTCTGCTTTTCTTAATAGAGCAGGCTATCAAAAATAGTGAATTTCTCCTAGAGTATTTTAACTTTTTTTTTTTTAGAAAATTATAACATGGTACAAAGTGAAAAGGTCAAATAATTATTTTAAAGGATTAAGTATATCATCAAGGAAATATACTTTAGCACATACCAACTGTCAAGGAAAGTTGACCCCTAATTTGGATAACCTTCTTAGTCTGAGAAATCATTTAAGTGACTTGGTCTCTTTCTAAGGACAGAACAAGGGAATCAGATTTCACTCAGAGTAAGGATAGGAGTGACCATTCATAATCTTTAAATTAATATTACATGCCAGGCACTGACAGTTACTATGGCTTTCATTTTACAAATGCAAAAATTGAAGCTAAGAGAGAATCCTTTGCCTCTGGTCATATAGGAGTAAATGAGATAGCTAGCTTTGAACCAGTGTTTCTCTAATTGAGAAACCTATTCTCTTACCAGTTTACCAAGCTTTTTTGGACCTAGACTATACATAAAGCATTTTTCTACCTATGAAAATGTAGGACACCATGATTATTTTTCAATAGGTTTCAAAAGTAGCAGTGCCTATCCTGGAGTTTTGCTAAGTCATAACTGATTTGTAGTGAACTAGGGAAATTTCATGTTGGCATGAAGTATACAGTCCTCAGAATCAAAGGGTATATGTCTGTGTGTGTAAAGTTCTAAGTTTATTTTCATGAATGCTAAAGAAACTTGCTGCTGACTAGGAAAATATTTGCACTCTTCACGTACTTCTGCATGGATTTCCAAATTGATGGCTGTTTGCTTCAAAATTAGACGGGAAATCAATCCTGGAAATTATCGTGTGTGTAGCTCAATTCACTAAGTCATAAAATATCATTTCTTTCATCCCCTTTGTGCTGTCTAGTTACTATTTCATTCTTCATGATAATAGCAAAATTTTGCTGATATTGTAAACATTTACCGAGCTTTAAGGTTTGCTTTAGCATCCAGTAGCCCTTTGTTCAGAGGACACGGTCTTTTTGCATCAACAAGTCTCTCTCTCCTTAGGGAAGAAAACCACAGTCATGCTTTGTATCTTCTTTTATTTTGGTTGCGTTTTCCTTTCAAGATACATCATAGTGCAATTAGTACAAATGTCGTTAAAGAAAACCACTACATAGATCTCTTTCTGGATCATGAATAGCAATAGATATGGAAAGGAATACAGTTCTCAAATGTAATTTGTGGAAAGTAGTATTCTTCCAGAAAGCCAGAATAAATTGATGCTTCCCGTGCAAAACAGGGGCCATATTTGAAGCCCTTTTTATTCTGGGCTCACATATTCATATATAATTTCCCTTTCAAATATCAATATTCCTCAAATTTTGGACAGTTATGTACCAGGATAATATATCTTACCATTGTTGTTGCTCAGTCACTCAGTCATGTCTCATCCTTTGCAACCCCATGAACTGCAGCACAACAGGCCTCCTTGTCCTTCACTATCTCCCTGAGTTTGCTCAAACTCATGTACTTTGAATCCATGATACCATCCAATCATCTCATCATCTGTTGTCCCCTTCTCCTCCTGCCTTCAATCTTTCCCAGCTTCGGGGTCTTTTCCAATCAGGTGGCCAAAGTATTGGAGCTTCAGCTGCAGCATCAGTCCTGCCAGTGAATGTTCAGGATTGATTTCCTATAGAATTGACTGGTTTGGTCTCCTTGCTGTCCAAGGGAATCTCAAGAGTCTTCTCCAGCACATCAATTTGAAAGCATCAGTTCCTTGGTGCTCAGCTTTTTTTGTGGTCCAGCTCTCACATCCTTACATGACTACTGGAAAAACCATAGCTTTGACTATATCTTACCATATATCTTATCTTACTATATCTTACCTCATCATAGCTGCATACCATCTCTACTCTTATCTATTTAACATATTCGATAAATTTAATGGATTTTTAAAGTAATTCTGAATCTGAAAATACTTACACCAGTAATATGAATGATGAAAACTTGTCATCAATGGAAAATAAACATTAAAACAAATATGTAAATAATTGCACACACATTAACTAGGTACCATGGTGGTGTGGTAGTAAAAAAAATACGCCTGCCAATGCAGGGGGAGCAGGAGATGCAGGCTCAATTACTGGGTTGGCCCTAGAAATAGCAGCTCACTCTAGTAGTCTTGCCTGAAGAATTCCATGGACAGAGGAGCCTGGGGGGCTATATGCCATGAGGCCACAAAGAGTTGGACACAACTCAGCACACACACATGCATGCATGCACCCATAGACTTATACTGAACTGTTCTGAAAATAAAAATAACGATGTGTGCCCCTCGAAGTCTTATGACCATATTTTTGAAAACTGAGATCTCCTATAACCGTTATTTTTCAAGATTGAAATTGGAGTTCAGAGGCCTTACTGTGGTTTCCTTTATATACCAGTTGCTTAAGGCCATGAACAGAAATTCTGCCTGGAGGGACCAGATTTTGAACCTTTCAGGCCTCCAGACTGTTTCCTTCACCGCATCCCCCTGTTGCGTCACCTGCTGCATATAGTGGTGTGCCATGTACTTCTTAACATGCTCTGGGAGCTGAGCTCTCATACAGCAGTCACACAGCACTCTGAGGTCCATGCAGCTATGAAAACAGGGCAGTGTTGAGCAAACTCAAGGAAAGAGTGAATCTGCAAAGAGTTCCTTATACTTGTAGAACTTAGGTTATTTCTCCAGTAAAATGGGATCATATCTTCTGCTTTATAAAGATGTTTCTTTTTACTATAAACAATCGCTTGATAGCTTCATAGTCTTTACTGTATATCAGGAAGGATTCTAAACAGTTTCTAAACATTTATTTATATAATCATTATAGCAGCCCTGTGAGGCAAATAGGATTAATACCTTCATTTAATACATGAGGAAGGTAACAAGGTAAGGCACAGAGAAGTATTTTCCTGAAGGTCATTCAGCTAGAAAGTGGAGATTTGAATTCTGAAAGCATATTCTATACTCTCAACCACTATTCCATACTGTATTTCATCTAAAAGTTTATGAAATTATCCATGTGAAAATATTTGGACTCTGACATCTATAGTTATTAATACTTTCTGCAACTCTAGCTTCATTTCATTTGTCTTCCATTTGTTAGGCAGAAATGCGGGTATTTTATTCCCCCCTGTGTAAAACTGAAATAGCAGGCACTTATAAGAAATATAAAATTCTAAGTGTCTAATATATTTTCATATCATGTCACATAATGTGACATATTAGACTGTGGTGGAATGCCAGGCATTGGAGTTATATATGACTTGGGAATGGAGACTGACAGGTTGTCATTACAGCTGTGCCAAATTTCTGTGATAATGGTGAACCCTTGCAAATTTCATTTTCTGGTTTTGCAGATTGCCAACACATTGACTCTTCCCCTATGGTTTCCCATTGGGAAAGACAGAATTGAATTTAGTCAAACTGATAATTGTTCATAATGGAAATTTAAAGGGCTAAAGAGCCTGCATTTGAATATGGGCTTCAATAATTTGAAGAAAATTATTTTCCATCTCTATTCGTAGGATATAGAGGCTGATGAGGTAGTTTATCACAGCACTGAATTGTAGATGAGGGTGCCTAATGATGCAGGTCATTCAAATTATAAGTTAAGTGATAACATCTAGTGTCTATATTTAGAACAGAGAATAGGGTCCTGTGTTTTATGGGAGGTCTGGCAACATTCTTGTCATCTACCTACTAGATGCCAGAGCAAACCACCCCCACCTCCATTCCCCAATTATGGTGATCAAAAACATCTCTAGATTTGGATGCAAAGTTGCCTTTGTTTGATAATCACTGATTTAGACCAATATAATTTTTGAATCTTTGAGAGTAAACTGCTAAGATCAATAACACCTTTGCACATGTTTTAAGACTGTAGATTTTTTGAGGATAGTATCTTTGGGACCAAAATACCAAGCTGATAATTCCAAACATATTACAACAAATTAATTGTTATGTATCCTTTACTAAATTACTTTTAATATAAATAAGCTTAAGTTATACCACTGTCAGAGCCTTTGAGAAATTATGTATTCTCACCCCATTTTTAAAGTTTATGTAATGAATCCTTCTAAATAATAATGTATGATAAATATAGGGTGTTTTATTTGTACAGAGTATCTTCATACTCAATATTTTCTTTACTTTTCCCAGTAACTCCAAGGAGAGCTTTTTAAAAACCCATTTTATTGATGAGTAAGTGGAGACTCAAGAAGAGTAACTTTTGTCTATTTTTGTGAGTTAGGGAGATCAGAAAATAGCACCATTTGGAGTAATTTTAGATGAGCAGAGTTTTCTTGCTTATTAGAACTCTTCAGTAATGCTCTATCTTGTGTATAAGCTTTTTTTTTCCATCCTTGAGAACAGTGCCAATGACCTATGCCTATTTCTTTTTCCTGTTCTCCTAAGTCTAAATCCACTTGTCACCCTTCCCTACTTCGACACTGGTTGTTTGTCCTGGGACCTTGTGGAAACCAAACATCTGTCTCTATACCCTCAGGTGATCTTGTCTAATTATGTTACTTCAGGACTATTCTGGAAGCTTAGTATCTCAAGTCTCCAGCTTTCAGGCTGGTAAGCTGCATAAGCCATTCCCATCGCTTATCTCAGTCTCAAATAGATTAGATTTCTAGGCCTTTAAGCATCTTCCAGCCCTGTTTATCTTGTAGTCAAGACTCTAGAAATGAGTCTTCCAGAAAATGGCTCTTGAATCCAGATTCTTCAAGGTGATGGTACCTGTGTAACCTTGATATGAAGCCTCCTACACTGTATAATATTGTCATCACAGGGATAACCCTCTTTGTTAGCTTAGATTGTGAAGTTTATCTTTCAGTATAACGAATGAATATTTTTCCTATGGTAATGACTTTTTTTCCCTCCCTTTGTGAAAACTGCAAGGACCCTCTTTATGGAGAGATAATTGTATTTTAGAAGTGCCACTTACTGTGCCCAGTGAAAGTCCCAGGGATGTGATTATCTCTTAATAACTCTAAGCCTGTTATGTATCATGTTGTATTGTTATTTACCTTGAGTGTATGTGTGGGAACCCATTAGTGATCTCTGTGGTTGGTATTGTACGTCATGATAATGACAAAAGCATCAAATGACCATTTGTTTGCTTGTAGATAGACAGCAAGATTAGAAATGCATCCCACTTTCCACTGGAAAATGCATTTAAATGTAATCTCTTGCATAGTATTAAGTTTAATAACCTGGATTTTAATACTAAATTATGTCAAGCCAAGCTAATGGAAATTGTGGAAATAAACATGGATTATTTAATATCTGTATGACTTTTACCTCCCATGAAAAGTTCAGGTTGGGTTTTAAATACCTGAGAAGGAAGTAAACACTCATAAGAAATACCTGCTGATTCAGTGATGGAAAATGCCATTGATAACTTAAGAGGATAAATATAAGGAGAAACAATTTAAATACAGTGAAACTTTTTAGAATATGTACAGTCAGTGAATGGTGTCTCTTTCACCTCCTGCTATCTTTTTATGTATAGACAGTGCAGTAATAGTAGACATCATTTATTGAATACATGCTATATGCCTGATAGTTTTCATATATTCTTTTATTGTCACAAGAATCTTTCAAGGTGGTTAATATTATTTTTGATTTTCAACTGAGGAAACTGAGATGGTAGCGGTTAAAAGATTTGCTTGAGTTGATGTAGCAGAAAAGTGGTGAAGCTTAGAACCTAATCTGACTTCAGAGCCCATGTGTTTGTTTACCACTGATTATGTAAAGGCATATTGCCCTGGAGGATTCAGTGTCATCATAGACTTCTAGCTGATGGTGATCATATATACATTTACTACTAGATATATACCTCTCTGAGACCATTGAAGGTGAAAGAAGGTTTGTAATGTTGTACAGGAGGTGGAGACCAAAACAATTCCTAAGGGGTAAAAATGTAAGAAGGCAAAATGGTTGTCTGAGGAGACTTTAAAATAGCTGAGGAAAGAAGAGAAGTGAAAAGCAAGGGAGAAAGGGAAAGATATACCCAGCTGAATGCAGAGTTCCAGTGAAGGGCAAGGAGAGATAAGAAGGCCTTCTTCTTCTTTTTTTTTTTTTTTAATTTTATTTTTACTTTATTCTATGTTACAGTACTGTATTGGCTTTGCTTCTTAAGTGAACAATGCAAAGAAATAGAGGAAAACAATAGAATGGGAAAGCCTAGAGGTCTCTTCAAGAAAATTGAAGATACCGAGGGAACATTTCATGCAAGGATGGGCCCAATAAAGGAGAAAAACAGGAAAGAACTAACAGAAGCAGAAGAGGTTAAGAAGAGGTGGCAAGAATACATTGAAGAACTATACAAAAGGTCTTACTACCCAAATAACCACAGTGGTGTGATTACTCACCTAGAGCCAGACATCCTGGAGTGTGAAGTCAAGTGGGCCTTAGGAAGCATCACTGCCTACAAAGCTAGCGGAGGTGATAGAATTCCAGCTGAGCTCTGTAAAAATCCTAAAAGATGACTGTGCTAAAGTGCTGCACTCAATATGATAGCAAATTTGGATAACAGTAGTGGTCACACGACAGAAAAGGTCAGTTTTTATTCCAATCACAAAGAAAGGCAATGCCAAAGAATGCTCAAATTACTGTAAATTGTGCTCATTTCACATCCTAGCAAGGTTATGCTCAAACGTCTTCAAGTCTGGCTTCAGTAGTATGTGAACCAAGAACTTCCAGATGTACAAGCTGGATTTAGAAAAGGCAGAGGAACCAGAGATCAAATTATCAACATTCAGTGGCATATAGAGAAAACAAGGGAATTCTAGAAAAACATCTACTTCTGCTTCATTGACTATGCTAAAATTTTTGCCTGTGTGGATTAAAACAAACTGTGAAAAATTCTTAAAGAGATGAGAATGCCAGACCACCTTACCTGTCTTCTGAGAAACTTGTATATGAATCAAGAAACAACTGTTGGAACCTTACGTGGGACAATGGACTGGTTCAAAATTGGGAACTGAGTAAGACAAAGCTGTATATTGTCACTCTTTTTATTTAAGTTCTATGCAGAGTATATCATGCAAAATGCTGGGCTGGATGACTCACAAGCTTGAATCAAGATTGCCAGGAGAAATATTAACAACCTCAGCTATGCAGATGATGCCACTCTAAAAGGAGAAAATGAAGAGGTACTAAAAAGCCTCTTGAGGAAGGTGAAAGAGGAGAGTAAAAAAGTGACTTAAAGCTCAACGTTCCAAAAACTAAAACCACAGCATCTGGGCCCATCATTCTATGGTAAGTAGAAGGGGGAAAAGTAGAACTAGTGACAGATTTTATTTTGGGGGCCTCCAGGATCACTGCAGATGGTGACTGTAGCCATGAAATTAAAAGACACTTGCTTCTTGAAAGGAAAGCTATGACAAACCTAGACAGCATATTAAAAAGCAGAGACAACAGTTTGTTGATAAAGGTCCACATAGTCAAAGCTGTGGTCTTTCCTGTAGGCATGTAAGGATGTGAGAGTTGGACCATAAAGAAGGCTGAGCACCAAAGAATTGATGCTTTTGAATTGTGGTTCTGGAGAAGACTCTTGAGAGGCCCTTGGACTGCAAGGAAATCAAACCAGTCAATGCTAAAGGAAATCAGCTTTGAATTTGGGAGGACTGATGCTGAAGCTAAAGCTCCAATACTTTGGCCACCTGATGTGAAGAACTGACTTGTTGGAAAAGACCCTGATTCGTGGAAAGATTGAAGGCAAAAGGAGAAGAGGACGGCAGAGGATGAAATGCTTAGATAGCATCACTGACCTAGTGGACATGAGTTTGAGCAAACTCTGGGAGACAGTGAAAGACAGGGAAGGCTGGTGTGCTGCAGTCCATGGGTTCACTAAGAGTCGGCACGGCTTGATGACTAAACAATAACAAACTGTCACTTGGGAAGGATTGTTTTGTCCTGAGTAAATTACCAGCATACATTTTAGTTCTAAATAATTGAGCAGGGTGTAGATCAGGACATTTTGTTGTTTAGATTAAAATAATCCTTTCTGACCCAGACTTTCCAACTGCTGCCTCTTCATAGTTGCTTTTTGCTAAGAAGGTCTACACTCACTCATGGATTTCTGATTCTTTTGTATAGTAATATAGCCGGTGCATTTATGTTTATACCCGCTGATTTTGTTCAAAACTAGGATTTGTCCAGTCCTTCTAAGCAGAGGTGAAGTGAAGTGAAGTGAAATGAAGTCACTCAGTCATGTCCGACTCTTTGCGACCCCATGGACTGTAGCCCACCAGGCTCCTCTGTCCATGGGATTCTCCAGGCAAGAATACTGGAGTGGGTTGCCATTTCCTTCTCCAGGGGATCTTCCCGGTCCAGGAATCGAACCCAGGTCTCCTGCATTGCAGGCAGACACTTTAACCTCTGAGCCACCAGGGAAGCCCAAGCAGAGGTAGATTCATCTATTTATTCATTTGTCATGTATTAATTTCCTGTCTGTTCTCACATGTGCTTTTTATGGAGTTTCTAATAAAAGCCATCATTAAAATTTAAATATAACTTAAACTTATTACAGCAGCAGGTAAGTGACAAGGATGGTGAAAATGACAGTGTTAGTTGCTCAGTCATGTTTGACGCTTTGTGACCCCATAGACGATAACCCGCCAGACTCCTCTGTCCCTGGAATTCTCTAGGCAAGAATACTGGAGTAGGTAGCCATTCTCTTTTCCAGGGGGTCTTCCCGACCTATGAATTGAACCCAGTCCTCTTGCATTGCAGGCAGATTCTTTATTGTCTGAGCCAACAAGGACAAGGATATAATATTGGAAAATTTAATAAATTTTCAATACTTAAAAGAATAAATACTTTATGCATATGATGTGCTGGACACTTTTTTTCCCCATAGATTATCTCATTCTGCCTTTATAAAAACAGTGTAAAGTGGGAATAAAATTAGTATTATACTCTTTATGCATGGGAAATCTGAACTTAAAGGCGAATGGAATGAAAGCCTTTCCATGTGTTCTTGTCCAGGGAGAGGCTGAATGCCTGGTTTCTTTATTTGAATAAAGCAGCACAAAGGTGGTATTCAGTAATTCCTGTGATCTTAACCCATTTGAAGGAATCTACTTAAGTATCTTCTACCTGGTTTATCTCTGTATGTTGGCACGTCCAATGGGAAGTCTTAGCTAAATCCCTTCTATACCTGATAAGAATCTGCTGAGTCAAAGTTTATTCAAATTAGAATTAAACAAACATTCTCTAAGTTTTAAATAAAGCTTTAACACCTCTTAAATAAGACTTTTAAATAAGGCTAACACTGGCACCCCACTCCAGTACTCTTGCCTGGAAAATCCTTTAAATGGAGGAGCCTGGAAGGCTGCAGTCTATGGGGTCGCTAAGAGTTGGACACGACTGAGTAACTTCACTGTCACTTTTCACTTTTCATGCACTGGGGAAGGAAATGGCAACCCACTCCAGTGTTCTTGCCTGGAGAATCCCAGGGACGGGGGAGCCTGGTGGGCTGCCGTCTATGAGGTCACACAGAGTCGGACACGACTGAAGCGACTTAGCAGCAGCAGCAGCAGCACCTCTACCGAGGTGTTCATAGACCTTTGTGGATAAATCTTAGATATTACTCTTTCCTTTCCAACTTTCCCATCTGCTTTCCAGTCTCTGGCATCACCCTTTGCTTCATGGCATCTAACAAATCTGATAGAGGTATTCATGATGTTAGTCCATCCAAGAGGTAAATTCTTTAGATAAAGTACCCTTAAGGAACAGTTCCTAAAATGGAAGGGGTGAGTTTTGAACTAAGTAATGTGGATAAGGAGGGGAATTCTTTGAAGCATGTGTCGATTTTACATACTGACTGCATTTTTTGTGTGTGTACACATCCCTCGTGAGACTCTTTATAATGGATAGGAGACTCTTAACATGTTACTGTAGAGTCACTAGTTACCATATGCCAAGTAGTGGACTCAGAACTGAATTACATTATGTTACTTACTTTTCATCTGTTCTTTGAGGCTGAATAGCATTATCCTCCCCACTTTGTAGGTGAAGTTGAGGCTTGTACCAATTAACTCACATGGCTAGTAAATAATTTAACCAGCATCCTATCCCAGGCAGCTGCCTCAGAGCTTGTGCTTTTAAACAAGAGGAACATAATTATAATTTAATGAATGAAGTTAGTCTGCTTTCATTTCAGACTGTATCATTCCAGTGGATAATTTTAATCTTTACTTTCATCCTGGAAGAAAAGAAAATATATATATAAATGTGAAGGTCCTAGTAATAATTGAAAATAAAGAATGAAGACTTGCCTGCAGTTTTCCCATTTTTGTTTTTAGGATAACTCTCATTTTAGCTGTTGTGTTGTTTTTGATGTGTAATGTGGAGTTGTATATAGTGCCAGTAACTGTAAATAGAGGTTTACCTTCTTATCAGTGGATATCCTTAGTATAATAAAATTAGGATTTGAGATACACACACACATATATAAATAGCTGATGACCAATCATATTTAAAAAATCAAATAGTGATGTATTTATGATTCATGGTTAATTATAGGATATGTTTGTTTGTTTGTTTCACAGGAAGCACTGCCTCAGATTTGTTAGAATCATCTGTGGCTCTTTATTTTTGGAGAATATTTAAGAAAGTAAAGGAAAAAATAAAAATTCAATTTCTAATATGTAAACGATATAAAGATGTTTGGTTCTTACCTTCCAGACTTATTGATACTGACTTGAAAGTAAAGGTATTAAGAAACTTAATAAAGTGATGACTGTTATGATACCCACCAGGCAATAGTGTAAGCTTAAATAGTGATAAGGTGTTTATGGCTAGTCAAGAAAAGATTCTATTTCTATCTCAATCAAATATGCTATGTTTAAATGTAAATTAGACTAGAATTTTATGGTTAAAGATACTGGTATATTTAAGAGAAGATATAATGCCATATTTGGAGAAGGGAATGGCAACCCACTCCATTATTCTTGCCTAGAGAATCCCATAGACAGAGAAGCCCAGTGGGCTACCGTCCATAGGATCGCACAGAATCAGACACTACTGAAGCCACTTAGCATGCATACATAATGCTAGATTAATTGGAAGAGTTTTGTTACATTCATTTTACATAATCATAAAATGAACAAAAGCAGTGGCATGCCTCCTAGCTGTTTTTCATTATTTAAAATCACTTTGTAACGTATTTTCCTAGGAAATGGTCAGTCTTACTGAATCTGAATACCTTAGAATATCACAGGCTTCTAAAGTTGTTATTACTAAGAAGCCATCAAGTGGTGAAACGACTGCTCAGTAGTTACACAGCAAGTCAGGCAGCTAGTCTTACTTGGTTTGTTCATTTATTTTGTTTTGCTTATTAGTTTTTTTTATATCCCATATATAAAGCATGAGTGAAGTCATACAGATTTGTCTTCTTCCCTCTCACTTATTTGTCTTAGCATAATACCCTCAAGGTCCATCCACACTGTTGCAAATGGCAAGACTTCACCTTTTTTATGGTTGAGTAGTGTTTCATTGTATATGAATCTTTTTTATCTGTTCATCTGTTCATGGGCGCTTAGGCTGTTTCTGTACCTTGACTATTTAAAATAATGCTGGAACAAACGGTGTGTATAGCCATGCATGTGTCTTTTAAAATTTGTTACCAGTTGGGAAGAGGGACAAAATGGGTAAAGGGTGACAGAGAGAAAGTAAATTTGTGGTGATGAGCATGGATTTTTGGTGGGCATACAAAAGTAGAAGTATAATGTATACATGAAACATATAATGTTAACAATCAAGGTTACCTTGATAAAAATTTTTTTAAATATGTGTTTTAAAAAAAGGTTCACACAGCTAGTGAAATACAAAGCATAGAGCCCACACTCCTGTCTCCTAATTTTGGCCATTCTATTAAGCCTGAAATCCATAACAATTGTATTTAATTTTATTTCCCTCTAATTTGTTTAGAATGGAAATTGTTAAGCATTAACTACATATAAGAATATTTATCTTTGAAAAATGTATTTATTTGTATGTTTTTTTTTATTCTAGGAATCATTGACATATAGTTACTCCACAGCATGTGGCCCCAAGATCTACCCTAAAAGGTAAGCTTCCCAAAAGGGAAAACTTTTTCTTACTTGTATTTCACCTTGGATTAGCATCCTTAGTTACTATGGAAACATTAGATCCTTTCCTTAGAGTGATACAATGAGATCATTTTTTATGTTTTTCTGAAAGTTAAAGTTAACAAAAGTAGTGAAGTCATACAAGTTTGAAGTTTGAAAATAGGAAGTTGCACCCTTTCTGGGTTCTTTCTGGAGAAGATACTTGAGGCAGATATTTGGTGGTTCAAATTAATATGATAATTCAAATAGTTCAGAATTTGGCATCATGGAAAAAGTATTGTGAATAAAATGGTTGTTGCGTTTTTGCCCATGACTTATGGAGAGGACATTTTCAGTCAGATCTTCAAAATACTAAGTTAAGGAGATCTGCAAATATTGAGGCAATAAATTGTATTCTTTTAGGGGTAAAACATGAGTATTATAAGTTACTATCATGTGTGCCCCCCCTGTCTACACTTGCGCCCTCTGTCTTGAACTTCATATTTTTTCCCTTTATAAAAAATACAGTTTTTAGTTTCCTAAGACTGCTGTAACAAAGTACCATGAACTGGGTGACCTAAAACAATGGAAATTTATTTTCTCACTGAGTAGAAAAGAATGAAATCAAAGTGTAGGCTGGGCTGTGCTTTCTCCAAGAGCTTTACAGGAGAAATTCTCACTTGCATCTTCCATCTTCTAGAAGTCGCTGACAACTTTTGGTGTTCTCTGGCTTGTAATTGCATCACACGGCTTCTCCCTCACGTATGAGGTGAGGTGAGGTAAAGTTGCTCAGTCGTGTCCGACTCTTCGCAACCCCGTGGACTGTAACCTACTAGGCTTCTCTGTCCATGGGATTCTCCAGGCAAGAATACTGGAGTGGATTGCCATTTCCTTCTCCAGGGGATCTTCCCCACCCAGGGATCGAACCCGGGTCTCCCGCATTGGAGGCAGACGCTTTAACCATGTGTTTGGGTCTATATTCTCCCTTCATCACCCTAGTCCAATATGACCTCATCTTAACTTGATTACATCTGCAAAGACCCTTTCCCCAAATAAGGTCACATTCATGGGTCTCAGGATTAGGATTTCACTATACCTTTTAGTGGGATATTGTTCACCCATAGTAGGACCTGGCCCTTAAAAGTGGCAAGAGTGATATTGAAGTTAACTATAGTTAACTAGACTTTAATGGGGAAAAGTGCTAACCTGGAGGATGGTGGTAGAGTAAAATCTCATAGCACTGCTATATAGAAAATAAAAAGCTGAGTCACTTTAACAGATGTAATAATTATCAAGAGATCCTGATGGCCAAATTGCCTCCCCAGCAATAGAAAATAAAATATTCTGTGATTCAATATAGGGATTGATACCGTTAGGTAATATTAATGCATATTCTTGAGTCTCAGGGAATTTTCTTAATCCCCTCTATTGAAAAAAATATATAGAAAAATTATTTAATTTGGTTTCTCAGATGAGTTTCATAAGCCAAGATTAACTAAGGTTTTTTTTTTTTCCTTTACCAATTAACTCTTACTCTGTAAAAAGTCACCCCAGAATTCAGTGGCTTGCAATAGTGACCATTTATTATTTCTCATGAGTCTATAACGTCAGCTAGGTAGGTCTTCTGTTACAAAATAGACTGGGTGTGTCTGGGTGTCTGAGGTCAGTTTGTAGGTTGGGTAGCGGGAAGCTCTGCTCTCTGTGGTCTCTCATCCTCCAGGGGAGCCAGGCTTCTCTGGCCTTGTTCCAAGATATGAGTGTTCTCACACTTGCTGTGAACTACTATTTTTACCTCCTCGGGCAATAGGAGTGATCTTCAATCACGTTCTAAATGTAATCTAACTACCAGAACCACCTATAAATCTGCCACTGTTCCCTGTTTTCCTTGGATCAATTCCAGGTGTTTAACATGGCTTCAGAAGTTTCAACATTATTTGGCTCTTGCTTAGCTGTCTACCTTTCTTCCACCCCACACTTTCCAATGTAGGTTCTTCCAACCTGAGTTTCTTTTTCTTTTATTTTTACTTTATTTTGCTTTACAATACTGTATTGGTTTTGTCATACATTGACATGAATCAGCCACGGGTGTGCATGAGTTTGCAACCCGAGTTTCTTTACATTGCTTAAATATCTCATCTTCTATGTTGCTTTTGCTCATTGTAGGCCTTCTTCCAGGAACAGCCGTTTTGTCTATCATCTCCCTTCTCCTTCCTTTGTGTGATCAACTCATTTATCACTAAATGAAAGCTCAGTTCTTCCAGGAAGCCTTCTATGTTTCCCTTGCCTGAGTTAAGCTTCTCTTGGCTGCCGACATCAATATGAATGACATGATAATCACAGTGTCCTGCAATTGCTTGCCTAATTATTTGCTCTCCCACCTTGGACTCTGATGCCAGTGATTACATCCTATTGTACATTGTAGTATTCCTAGAATGTAACAGTACATGCACGAAGAACGACTCAGTAATTATTCATGGAAAGAATGAAGGATTCAGTGACATCTTTTCTATTATAATTCTTCTGTCTTTAAAGGTTTAAGTGGTTGGGCATGTTCAGAATTAATGTTGAAAGGCAGAAGGTCACCTTCCCTCAAATTTTCCTCATTCTCCTTTGTCCCTGTCTTACAGAGGGCCCTGGCACCCTCTGGTGCCTTGGCCTTTTGTTGTCTGTAGCCTGGGGAACAGAACAGCTGCAAAATAGTATGCTTTGGTTCATGCATTTCCTCTCTTTTCTTTTTTAATTCCAAAAAGAAAAGCAAATTTTAAATTTGTTGCAAACACTTGAAAATTAGATTTCACATGCAATGATGATTTCCAGATTCTCTTAGAAGAAATCAGATTATTTTCTACCCTGAGCCTGCACTCCCAGGTGGCATGAGGGTTTATTTGAGCAGCAGATGCCTTCCTCTACCTTCAGTTCATCATGCCACATCATTTGCCGTTTATGTGGCCCTGGCAGGCACTTGAGTTCCCTGGTGGCTCACTAGTAAAGAATCCACCTGCTGAAGATGGGAGTTTGATCCCTGGAGTGGGAAGATCCCCTGGGGAAGGAAACGGCTAGCCACTCCTGTAAAAAAACCCATGGACAGAGGAGCCTGGTGGACTACCGTCTATCAAGTTGCAAAGAGTCAGACAGGACTTAGCGAGTAAAACAAAACAAAACAAAATAAAAGCCCGACTTCTAAGAGTTTGTCTCTTACAAAGCAAAGATGATGGGTTTGGTCACTGAACCATTTTGTTGTTCCCTTTGTATTTCTACTAACTAAGTGAAAGTGATTTAAGTTTTGTATTCAGAGCTCTGTGCTTAATTTCCTGCTCAAATACTCAAACAGATAAACTAATCTCTCCAAAACTCTTTTCTCCCCCACCTGTAAAATGGAGAAATGGAGCGATAATATTGTGTATAAACTGGCATGAAGTTCCTTTGTTAAAACCGCAACATTCCATCTAACCTGTACACATAGAGAAAATGGAAGAAAATAGTTTTTCTGGATTGATACACATAATTTTCATCTTCTTTTGGATGATATTTAAATATAAGATTAGGAAAATTAAGTATCAACACACATGCTACAACATGGATGAACTTTGAAACTGTTGTACTAAATGAAAAAAGGAAGCACAACAGGCTCCATATTATATGGATCCATTTATATGAAGTTTCCAGAATAGAAAAAATGATAGAGACAGAAAGCATGTTAGTGGTTTCCAAGAACTAAGGAAAGAGAGTACTGTGAAGTGGCTGCTCGTGAGCCCACGGTGTCCTTTCTTGGGTGATGAACATTTTCTGGAGTCAGGTTGTGGTGGTGGTGACACAACCCTGTGAATACACTAAGAGATGCTGAATTGTGCAGTAAATGGTGAACTTTATGGTATGTGCCTGCTCAGTCACTTCAGCCATGTTCCCCTCTGCAACTCTGTGAATTGTAGCCCACCAGATTCTTCTGTCTGGGTGATTCTCCCGGCAAGAATGCTGGAAAGAGTTGCCATCCCCTCCTCCAGGAAATCCTCCCAACCCAAGGATCAAACCATCTCATGTCTTATGCATTGGCCCAGATTTTATGGTTGTTGTTGTTGTTCAGTCGCTCAGTCATTTCTAACTCTTTTCATGCTACGTGAATATCAGTGAAGTAATAAAATATTAAATTCATGTTTTAGGAAGACAAAATTATTCTTTCAAATATGGTGAGTAGGGGTTGTAACAGAATAAGTAGACTCCTTGGGCTGTCACTCAAATCAGTAAACACGGTTTTCCTTAAAGCCCTGCTCTGCCCTCCAAAACCAAGGGCCAAGTCAGATTTCTAATTGTAAAAATTCATGGTTTATATATGGAATTTAGAAACATGGTAACCATAACCCTGTATGCGAGACAGCAAGAGACACAGATGTATAGAACAGACTTTTGGACTCTGTGGGAGAGGGAGAGGGTGGGATGATTTGGGAGAATGGCATTGAAACATGTATAATATCATGTAAGAGATGAATTGCCAGTCTAGGTTTGATGCAGGATACAGGATGCTTGGGGCTGGTGCACTGGGATGATCCAGAGAGATGGTATGGGGAGGGAGGCGGGAGGGGGGGTTCAGGATTGTGGACTCATGTACACCCGTGGTGGATTCATGTTGATGTATGTCAGACCAATACAGTATTGTAAAGTAAAATAAAGTAAAAAATAATTAAAAATTAAAATAAAATTAAAATAAATAAAAATTAAAAACAAAACAAAAAAATTCATGGTTTAATCCACTGGTTATGAGAGATGGGGTCAGAGATGGGTTCATGTTTAAAATTCAATTATGTCTTCTGTAGCCACACATTCCTCTAACAATAATATAAAGGCACTAAGGGCCATTTTGGTGAAGGTTGTGTCCGACTCTTTGCGACCCCATGGACTGTAACCTACCAGGCTCCTCCATTCATGGGATTTTCTGGGCAAAGGTACTGGAGTGGGTTGCCAGTTCCTTCTCTTATTGTAAGACATAGGAAGACCAAATGTCAAATTTTTGCCATGGTGCCAGTTACAAAACAGTTCCTCTATTATTTATATATATATAACTCCAATTTATAAATAATATATATATATAGAAGTAAAATAGACGTGTAATATTATATAATTGAGTATTTTAATGAGTGTTACTTGGTTGTATTAGGCTGAAACATGATTTTTGGCAACTCAGCTTTTCCACAGTTACCCTCCCACATCCCCAGTTCCCGCTCCACAGGCATCTTGGCCAGAAAGAAAAGCACGGCTAGAATTTCTGCTATTGCTTAATGAATTTAATCAGTCCTGTAGGGACTTTGATAAAGCAGGGGAGTATTTAACAGAGAAACATGATTTTTATGCTTCCTGTGTTCCTCATAGTAGTTGACAGAGCCTTCCCTCACAGAAGTACCATTACCTGTGCTGAGAGGAGCATTAGCATACCATGAGGGTGATGTTAGAACTAAGAACACATCCCTGTGGCCTTGTATTAAAATGTGTGTGTGTGCTTCTGAATGCAAGTCAGTGTTGTTGTCAGTAAGAAAATAAACGCTGCCTGAAAATGTATGATTCAACTGTCTATCATTTTTTATTATTTATGATTTTTTTTCTGTTTAAACATTGTAGAGATTTTTTACCATTGGTTTTATCTTTGAAAATTGAAATTAAAATCACAGTGTGGGAATATAGAAGATAATTGAGTTATTCAGTGAAGTATACTATACATTGTAACATTAAGCAGAATTGTTTAATCTTCATTATGAAAAAATGACTGTGTGAATTGCTCCATTTGATACAGTGGTTGCTTTCTGCTTTTCCTTGTGTACAGTGGAAAGGATTATGCTATGGTGAGTAGCCAGAATAGCTGAGATTGTATCATTTGCCTCTTAGCAAGTATTTATTGGTAGCTCACTATAAGCCAGCATCTTCAGTAGCACCTAGAGTTATGGTGGCAAATAAATAAATATATATATATAAATATACCCTCAAATTCTGAGTTTGGTATCTAGCAGAGGTGGTAAGTGGTACTTCAGCAGTAAAGAATACGCCTGCAGTGCAGGAGATATAAGAGATGTGGGCATCGGACTTCTTTTCACATAATGAATGGACCCTTTGACATTAGGGAATGATACTCTTCCTTTCTCAGTAATACTTTTTGAAATACTGTATTTAATATCATATTAAGATTAAAATTCCTCCCTTATTTAAATTAACATTTGCCAGGGGTCCCGTTTCTAGTTTGTTTCCACTCCTTACTAGTTATTTTAGGTGTGTCTTCTTTTAATAGCATATAGCTGTATATTTTTTAATGCATTGTTTTTCTCATGTATCAGAGGAGTTTAAAAGTTCACATGTACTTTGAATCTTAAACAATCTTTCCATTCTTTCTACTGTCTTATTTTGTGTCAGCATACTTTGTGTGAGATTTTTTTTGTTTCTGCAAATTTCTTCTTTTCTGAATTCTAATGGAGCA
>SJYC01123672.1:0-28554 GCA_006408675.1 Madoqua kirkii | reverse complement strand
GGCTACTGTAAACCAGGGCCTACCTACAAATGCAGAGAAATAGTGAATACAATCAGATGCATGGATCATAAGTAAACGGGACCAACCTAGTACTTTTTAAAGCATCTGCCAGCACTGAAAGTGAAAGTGAATGTCACTCAGTTGTATCTGACTCTTTGCCACCTCATGGACTATGCAATCCAGGGAATTCTCCAGGCCAGAATACTAGAATGGGTAGCCTTTCCCTTCTCCAGGGGATCTTCCCAACCCAGGGGTTGAACCCAGGTCTCCCACATTGCAGGCAGATTCTTACCAGCTGAGCCACAAGTGAAGCCCAAGAATACTGGAGTGGATAGCCTATCCCTTCTCCAGGGGATTTTCCCGACCCAGGAATCGAACGAGGGTCTCCTGCATTGCAGGCAGATTCTTGACCAACTGAGCTATCACAGAAGCCCTGCCAGCCCTGGTGGTGGCATTTTGGGAAAAAAATAAAATGGACAAACCACCAGTAATGAGAATGGACCAAAATAATTAAAATTAGAGAGGAAAGGAGAAGTTCAAACTGTTAATACAGAAATAGGAAAACTGACAAGAGACTACTCCGAATATTTATACACAAACAAACTGAACAGCTTAGAAGAGATGAACGAACTCCTTGAAATGTGAAGTCTTCCAAGACAGAGTCATGAAGAAATAAAAAATGTGAGTAGATTGTTTACTAACAATGAGACTGAAACAGTAATAAAAGTTGCCCCCAAATAAAATCCTAGTACCAGATGACTTTATTAGCAAATTCTACAAAACATTCAAGAAAGATTTAATATCTGTCCTCAAACTCTTCCAAAACATTAAAGAGGGGAGAACCTTCCAAATGCATTTTAAGAAGCCAGAGTTATGCTGATACCAAAACCAGACAAGGACACCATGAATAAAGAGAAAACTACAGGCCAGTATTCTTGGTGAGCGTAGATGCAGAAATCCTCAATGAAGTATTATTATTAGGAGACAAGCACATTAAAAGCATGCTACAGCATGATCAAGTGGGACTTATTCCAAGGATGCAAGGATGACCCTCTATGAATCAATAAATGTGATATCACATAAATTAACAAGAAAGGATAAAAATCATATGATCATCTCAGTAGCTGTAGGAAAAGCATTTGACACATCTCAGCAGCCATCTATCATAAAGATGCCAGAGTGGCTATAGAGACAGTGTTCCTCAGCATATAAAGTTGTATATGAAAAACCTACAGCCAACATCATTCTCAGTGGTGAAAAACTGAAAGTCTGCCTCTGTGATCAGACACAAAACAAGGATGCCCACTCTCAATGCATTTATTCAATAAAGTATTGGAAATCTTAGCTATAGCAGTAAGGGGAGGATGGAAATGCTGTCCTTTGGCTGAGAGGTGTTTTTTGTGATGTCTAGCTCTTAAAATCAGAAGAATTTATTTTTACAAGAGTTATTTTAATCCCTTAAGGACTTATTGTATTTTTACTAAAAATTCCAGGACTGTCAATACAATTAGATTTATGCAGACTAGATGATATGGTGCCTATTTATTATTACAACTTGATGTCTAGACCAGACTTTTGAATCTTAAATGTGCATACAGATCACTCTGGAATTTTGTTAAAAATGCAAATTCTTTTCCAGTAAGCCAGGTTAGGGCCTGAACCTTCCATTTCTACCAAATTGCCTGGTTGATCTAGCCATACCCCAAGTAACAAAGACATTGGGATATATACAGTTATACATTCACAGTTGGGGGGGGGGTGGGTTCAGAACATAAGAGAACATTATTTTAGACCTGAACAAAATAATGGCTTCCCTGCTAGCTCAGTTGGTAAAGAATCTGTCTGCAATGCAGGATACCCCAGTTTGATTCCTGGGTTGGGAAGATCTGCTGGAGAAGGGAACAGCTAACCACTTCAGTATTCTGGTCTGGAGAATTCCATGGACAGGGGAGCCTGGCAGGTTCATGGGGTCGCAAAATAACAAAATAAACCTCAGTGGAGTGACATGACTTGCATAAGAATACTCTGGTTTGTAGCTAAATTCTATTGGTTCTAACAATTACAGTTTCAGGGATTCTCATTTGTTATGTTGATTCCATGCTCTTTTGTTCACTTAGTAAAAGTGCTGCATTCGTAGCCCTAATTCATTGTCACTGTCTGGCTTTCAGCTCAAGCAGGTACTGGAAACATAAACATATACACAGAAAGACAGATTTATCTGTTTATCAGCCAAGCTTTTTCGAAGCAAAGCCCAGGATGCAGAGACTGTTGATTGATACTAAAATTTTGACAGCTGGGAGTATATTTTCAGCAACAAGATTAGTAACTTGGACTAAAGGGGACGAATGAAAATAAAGCTCAGATTTATTAAGGACCTTTCCAGTGTAGTGTCCTTTCTCAATGCAAAAATAAATAGTCTATAATTCCAATTATATGATCCTGTAGCATATAGTTTGCCTTTGATTCACAGCTTTAAATAGCGATCATCATCTTAATCCTCTATATATTTGGTATCATGCTTTAATACCTGTAAATTAAAAATGCTGTGATACTAAATATATTTCTGAAAGAATACACTACAGAATATATCATATTTTACTTAGAGTTTTTAAAATAACTCCAGTGACGTCTTTTGTGTAATAAAATGCATGATTTCTACACTTCACATTTGATTTATAAACCTACTGTGTAGCAGAATCAGTGGTTGGAAACATCTGTTTACTCCCTGCAATGGTCTTATTTAGTGGGGATGAGAGGAAGTCTGCTGTGGCAAATCTTTAACGTTTCTACTAGCTTTATCTTTGGATAAAAAAAGATAACACAAAAGGGTGCAGTATTTATGTCTATTCAAAGTGGATATCATAGTCCACTTAGCAGTTTGAGTAATAATGTGTTTTGGTTGATATGTGACCTTGGGCAAACTTACCGTTTTGAACCTCAGTTTTTGCATTTATCACATAAAGATAGTATTACTCATATCTACCTTACAGGGTAATGTGGCTAAAATGACAGCATGTTTAAAAGCACTTAAACAGCACTTGGCATACCAAGCTCTCAGGAAATATTCTTTCCTTATTTGCTGAAGCATTTGACATCTCTAGGAACAAGCTGTAGCAAAATGATGATTCTTTTTATTTACCTCAACTACCTAAAATGTTATCAGGTAAGTGAAGTAAGTTTTAATTGTAATCATTGCTGGAGAGTTAAAGTGTAAACTTGCTGTGGGAAAAGTAAAAGAAGCATGCTTTTCAAAACCAGTTAAAAGTGATTTTTCATTATCTTTTTTGTATGTCCCTAACCACTCCAGTGTTCTTGCCTGGAGAGTCCCAGGGACAGAGGGGCCTGGTGGGCTGCAGTCC
This sequence comes from Madoqua kirkii, assembly GCA_006408675.1. Classification (NCBI taxonomy): domain Eukaryota; kingdom Metazoa; phylum Chordata; class Mammalia; order Artiodactyla; family Bovidae; genus Madoqua; species Madoqua kirkii. Next base: position 25,195 of record SJYC01123672.1, on the reverse strand, counting down.
ATGGGGTCACTATCAATGGGACACAACTGAGAGACTTCACTTTTCACGCATTGGAGAAGGAAATGGCAACCCACACCAGTGTTCTTGCCTGGAGAATCCCAGGGATGGGGGAGCCTGGTAGGCTACTGTCTGTGGGGTCACACAGAGTCAGACACAACTGAAGCGACTTAGCAGCAGTAACAGCAGCAACCATTGCTTTTCCTATTAGCATGTATAAATGAGAGTTAATGATAAATAATAGCAGATCAAATCACTAAAGTACATGGTCTTTCCTCATCATGGATCTATAATGATATTATTAGTATAAGTTTCTTGGTTATATATAATACACTGTGTATTAGATTTTTTTTAATTTTGTAAAAGTCATATATTTTATCCCTGTAGCTTTACTTGATCAGTGACAGTAGAAGTTCTTTTGAAACAAGAACATATGGTGAATGAAATAATATGACCAGTGCAGACATGGGATGTGTTCCAAAACTATGCATTTTTCTCTTCAACAATTCTATGAGCTTCTAAATTGAGGTTTTTCTCCTCTCCTTCTTGTTGTTAGATATTACTGGTGTGTTTATTTATGAATATGTCATATTTGCATCAATTCATTTAATTATTCTAGATCGTTTTACCCTATCCAAGTAAAATCATCATTTTCTCTGACTGAATTGTGATAGATATTTATTTCCAGGTGTTAATCAACCGATGACAGCCCTGTGGCATAATGAAACAGTGACTTTATATGATTTGATCCTACAGAGATACATCAGTCAGGTCTGCACCATTTAATTAGCTGGATGTGAATTAACAGAGTAGACTCAGTTTTTTTATAGCTAGGCTGTCTGGTTGGAGTGGAGTGAATACAATGATCTAACTATCATGATGTACGCTCTACATTGTAATGCATTATAATGTATAATACTCCCATGTTCGCCTCACAACCCCTCTCTGGGATTGCAGAAATGTCTGTTTTTGTAAGAGCTTAGGTGCTACATTTCCCAAAAGAAGTTACACGAGCATCAAGAGACTTTAATCACTTGGCAAACCCGAACTATCATGTGCTTAACATAAATCACGTATAGTTCACTGCTCATTGACTCAATTCATTTGCTTGTTACACTGATAGTTTGGAGTCCCTCCCAAATTCTTAGTGCTGTACAGTATAGTGATATATGCATGTCTTCCCTGAAGGGATTTAACAGAGTAGAGTGAAAACCAGGTGAACAGATATGAACGCTAGAGTATGACTAGACTTGTCTTTGGAGCACAGAGTATGTGGAAAACTTCACAGGAGAGTTGACATTAGAATAAAATAGTGAAGAGCTGTGCAAGATAAGACACAGGACCCTTCAAAGAGAAAGTGTTTTGAGCAAGAATTCATGATTACTTTGTACTGCAGTTTTAGAAAAAATGTTTTACTCTTTAGGTCACTAATGTTTCTAGAGTATGTAGAAGTTTGTCTCCTCCTATCTTTCACTGATCTGAAAAGACTGAAAAAATACAATTTCCAAGGATTTCAGTCTTTGATGTTTTCCCAGTAAATTATGAACACAGTCTTACATAATGCTGAAATTTGATTTAATTTTTTTCCAAATTCTGGACACTTAACTCTCCTAAAAGATCAGTGTGGAGTTAATTTTCCTTCTGGCATAATCATAATCCATCACAGTGCTGATGGTTGTGAATGTTCCCTGGAACTCTGTGGTGGGTATTGTTCAAGGTGTTACTGCTTTTATTAAGCAATTCATAATGTTGATTAAGAAATAACATAGCCAAGGCCCAAGAACACTAGTATGAGACAATACATAATGAAATGCCAAGTTCTCGGAAAAACAGAGATTCTTTTTTAAGCCTAACAGCGTTTTGTGTGTGTGTCTCGTTTATTCTTGTATCCCTGTATTGATACCACCAACCTAGTTTTGCCACACATCAGAACAATGACTGTGTTTTAATACAGTTGCACTGTATCAGTGGTACTCAGCCAGGGATAATTTTGTTCTCAGGGAAATAATTGGCAATATCTAAAGATATTTTTAGTTGTTAACAACTGAGAAGTAGGTGCTATTGGAATCTGGTAGGTAGAGACCGGGAGGACTGCCAAATATCCTGCATTGTACAAGATAGTCTCCTCAACCTAAAATTATGTGGCCTAAACACCAGGAGTATCACAACAGAGAAACCCTGCTCTACACTATTGTCTGTGGTGATTCCATGACTTAGGTGTTAGCTTCTACGTTTATGCCTCAGTATAAAAGGGAGATTAATTAACCAGTGAAATGAGTGAATCAAAAGTCACTCAGTCATGTCCAACTCTGTGACCCCATGGACTATACTATACAGTCCATGGAATTCTCCAGGCCAAAATACTGGAGTGGGTAGCCTTTCCCTTCTCCAGGGGATCTTCTCAACCCAGGTCCCTGACATTGCACATGGATTCTTTACCAGCTGAGCCACCAGGGAAGCAATTAACCAGTGCGTGTCTGCAGCTAGATTGGAATAAGAACTGAATAATTAGCCTGGAAATTACATGCTCTGCTATAAAACAGAAATAAATATTTTCTTTTCTATTTTTTATAGAATAAAAATATTTTCACATAAAATAGCTACAGAAATAACTCCTTTATGAACATTGTGTGACTGAAGCCTTAGTGATTTTGTGAATGTACATTGAATACCGATTTTAACAGAACAGGCATTGCTCTCATAAGGTCTGTAGTTGCATGGGCTCAAGCGAGATGCCAAACAAATAATTATAGAAATGCATATTGAATTAAAAATTTAGATGTGTTTTATAACGTACAGGGTTATCTGAGAATTGCAGGAGGACCTGATTAGAAAGGTCTAAACAAAATTCCCATTTAAGTAGAAAAAAGGAAAAGTGAGGGTTGACCAGGCCAAGGATGAACCCCAGACAGAGGCAGCAGTACAGGCAAAGGAAGGTAGGAAAGAGCTCGGTGCATTTAATGACCTGTCAGGAGTCAAGTGGGACTAAGTCTGGCAGTTAAGGAGAGGGGCTTGAAAATTAGGCAAGATTCAAATCGACCTAGGTACTGTGAGGGCATGTAAAGAATTTTTAACTTTATTCTAAAAATAATATTCAACTTTTAAGATTTTCAAACAAGAGAGTGACTATGATAAGGTTCACATTTAACACCTAATTAAGACACTTAGAGAACATTATTCTAAGTTTCTACAGAAGCTTATAATACTCTCATGATGGAATGGCCGTGGGTGTCTATATCTGAACCAATCAAACTGGCTGTCTATCTCATATATAGATGTCCAAGTCTCCCCAGTTCAATGCCTCTCCCTTAGTGAATCTGGTTTTCAGTCACTTGGTGGTAAAGGATGACTTATGTGATACCAAAGAAGGAAGCGAGCATCTTTCAGATGGCCCTGTGGAACAGGGGAGGAAACTAACACTTCCTGGTTACTTACCAAGTGCCAGGACTCAGCTAAGCATGTCACAACTATCCTTCCTCTAAAGCAGGTGCCTTTTTATGCATAAAGATCAGAAAATCAGGTCTCAGATGTTAAAGGATCCGACTAGCTTGTGACCTCACAGCCAGTAACTGTCAGAGATGTACTGAAAGTTTTTCCCTCTAATTCCCAAGACTCTATTTTTCCCCATACAGACTAGAGGAGATAGATAATTGATGTCTTCTTTTTGAGTTTCACAATAACCACTTGAGGTAGATATGATTTTACCTTTTTTTTTTCTTTTTAGATGAGATAACTCTGTCCAGGGTGACTTCGTTAATAATTCCTTGGAGATGCAGTTTAGATCAACATTGGCCTGACTCCCAAACCCTATTTTCTTTTCACTGCACCTTTATGCTGTCACCCAAAATTACCAGAGTCTAACATCTTCCCTCTATCGACTTGTGGGGAAATGGAGAAAACTGGTCAGCATTCTCTTCAAAGTGGCTCTCTGTGTAATTTAAAGTCCTCCTCAAGGTGGTATTGATAGCAAGCTTCATAAAGCATGGAATATAATAATTCTGCCAAAGACTGAAACAATAAATAGTAAGGGAACACATAATCCATAGCCTTAATGTAGGTGATTTCCTACAAATAGAAAATAAATAATATGTGGCATACTTCCACTTATACTTCTCAATGATCACTGAATAATGGAATATTTGTAAAAGACTCTGCAGCTTTATGTTCCAGCCATCTCAGGGCTGGAGCTTTGCTTGGACAGGGTGCTGTCCTGTTTCAGGGCTACTGCTTAACCTTGTGTTGTGTGAGCAACATGAAGGACGTCTACTAAACTAAGTTAGGAATTCGGATAGTCCTGGTTTGCACTGTTACTGAAACTACCTGGCAGTACAGCTTTGAACGTTTGATCCTCTGAGCTGTCTTCTGTAAGATGGAAGTACTTTTCCCAAAGCAACTGTCAGGATATTTTTAAGGTGCCTAGTAGGAAATGGCAGCCCACTCCAGTGTTCTTGCCTGGAGAATCCCAGGGACGGGGAAGCCTCGTGGGCTGCCGTCTCTGGAGTAGCGCAGACGCAGCCACGACTGAAGTGACTTAGCAGCAGCAGCAGCAGCAGCAGCAGCAGTACAGTGTTGGATAGGAAGCCAATAAGCTATCATAATAGTCCTATACTTAGACTGTTTGTATTCTCTTTTGTTGCTCTTCTTTCTGTTTCTAAGGACCACTAAGTGTTGGTGTGTCAGAGGAGGAAGGGGTATTACTATAATCTTTGAAAATGATTAAAATAACTCATCCATTTTCCAAACTGTCAGATTTTAGCCTGAGTTATTAATAGAGATAGTGACAGCCATTCTGGATCTCTTAATCTAATTGAATCCCCAAAAGATAGTTATATAATACAAGTCTTGCTTAAGAAGCAAATGATGTCAATGGAAAATGTGTTGCATTTTGATTTGGAAGTTGCAAGGAAAACTCAGATTCAAAAACTGACTTTATGAATCTTGGTTTCCTGGTGATTGAAAGGACCTATTTAATGATTCCAACAAAGTTAAAGAAAAAAATCGCTGCTATTTTGAAGACAAACAACTCCATGGGGAATCTAGGCCATTGCCATAACAATACAAACCCCTGCAATTGCTTTCTTCCCTTTTCCCCCCCTGTGTGTGTTTATGTGTGTGTATGTGTGTGTTATTCTGCTTTAAATATACTATTTCATAGTCCACAAAATACTCTTAATAATGGTGCAATGTAACTTTGTATTGGAGATATTTTTCAAACCGTTTATTTATCTACTGGGGATAAGGAGGTTATGGTAGTTTATATATTGTGTGTATTTCACCTGGTGACTTAAGAACATTTCTAAACATCTAATATTGAGAGATTGCATAGTAGTTATTTGGTTCAATAATGTTATGTTATGATGGAAGAAAAGGCTACAAAGGAATTTGGAACAGTTGTAGTAAGTCAGGTAATTATTTATCCAGCATTTCTTTTCTCCTCATCAGGGCAGAATGACCATATTGGGTTAGTCTGACATCTTCCTTGGTCTGTACTTTCTGATTCACTTCTAAAGATTCATCTTCCTGTGGGGCCTCATGTGGATAAAAATTCTCCTCTTTGTCTGTGCAGTAGAGTCTCATCTTGGTGTTCACTGTTCCCCATGCTCTGTCCTAAATAGACTGTTCTCATCGTGTTTTCTACGATGTCTCCAACCTAATCATGTTACTCTTAACCATATATAATTACACTTAAACACGAATTAGCCTTTTAAAATTTTACTGGTTAATAATAATGGAGCAAGAAAAGGAGGGGATGGAAGGAGAGAAAAAGTGAGAAAGAGAGAGGTGGAAAAGTGCGGGGATTTTTTCCTTACCTTCCCCTAGTGAAGTTTTTCACCAAAGTGAGACTGAGATGAGATTCGGTTCTTCCCGTTCCCAGGCCCAGTGTGATTCTGCTGTGTAAATATTAACCATAGTTGGGCTGCGTGCCCCCAAATGTCAGTCAGAAGTCAACTAGGTGTAGTGCTCTGTGAAGAAACAGTGGTCTCTTCTGGTACCAGGGTAAAATAAGCAAAAGAACAAAAATCAGTCCATGTTGGACCTATTGAGGGAAGGAAAATTACGTCCATCCCCAACAGGGCAATATAATGAATGAAGATACTTTTGATCATATGATATTTTCAACTAATTCTTTGAGCTTTTAACCCTCAACCCTTCACTGTTTTCTGTACCAAAGTCTCTCTATCTTTGCGAGGCCTCTTTCTTGTATCCTTTCCTGAGAAATGAACCTGTTTCCTCCAGGGAATTTTCCCATCCCTGGGATAGAACCCATGTCTCCTACATTGCTGGTGAATTCTTTTGGTGCTGAGTCACCAGAAAGCTCCAAGTGAATCTATACATTTTCACGTTTTGTAATTAAGTGAACATGCAAGAAATTATATTCGTCAAGTTAAATTTGTCAGTTTGCATCTACATTAAGTTTATTTTTGTAATAAGGGATCTGTAAGACAGTAAACTTCACTATCTAAATTCTGGGCTTCTGACTTGAATCCATACCTCTTTTAATTCCTGATATACTTCTTGATATTATAATTTCACTCTGTAAAAAAAATGAAAGGAAAGGGACAAAATCTACCTTGGTACAATTTATGTACCTTTTAAACCTTGAGAGCCATATTTTCCAGAGTTTTATTGTCAGCAGCATCTTGTTTACTGTGTTTGCATAATTTCTTTAATGGCTAAATAATGTAATAAATTGTATGCAAACATGTTAAATTTAAAATACTCATGCTAAGCTGTAGTTTTGAAAACCCCAAATAACAAGGATACATGCACTTTGTGTGATAGTCATTCAAATGTAATGTATATGACCTCTTGGAACTGGCTATATGTAACTTTCTTTTAAATAATGTTTAATAAGCATCTTTGTATGTGTGTTCATGTAGGGGTGTCCTGATGGAAAACCAAGTAGTATTTAAGAAAGAGTAATTTCTATGGTATTCTCGCCTTCTGAGACTGCCCACACTCTGTCTGTGGAGTGTTTCTCCCTAAATAAGTCCATTTTTTACCTTAAAAAAATGAAATTTCTAGGATAAAAACCAAGAAATAAAAAAAATCATAGAAGATACACAGATTTGTAGAAGGAAAAAATATTGAATTTCTAGATGTCATATAATATTATTCTTGGAGATAACCTCTTGGATGGCACATGTAAAATATACATGTTGCTTTTCAAGACTTTATCGTTGAAATAAGCAAAGGCACATTAAGCTATATTTGAAAGCTTAAACTATCCTTTTGTCATATTTTTAAGATTGCTTTCAAGAAGATAAAAACACAAATTATCCTTGAAAATTGTAACAGTTTAATTGTAGTTACAATATATAGTGGTTAAGTGGGACTAGAGTATCTTTCCACTGGTGGAAGATCTCACTTGGTTGGCTGAGTCTTTCCCTTTTTTAACATAGGCATAAAATCCATTGAAACTTTTATCTCAAACTCCTAAAATTGGAGCCTTTTACCCTATTGACTGTAATAAGCATCATTAAATTCACCTCAGGATTCCTAAGTCTGTTATTTTTCTATAGAACCCATGTCCAGATTTACCTCAACAAGAACGTAGTCAGTGATTCATTGGTGCTTTATATAATTCATTGCTCTAACAGTATACTAGTGTATATAGTCACATCACCTCTCTCTTCCCTGCCTCTTATGTTGGCACCCCACTCCAGTACTCTCGCCTGGAAAATCCCATGGACCAAGGAGCCGGGTGGGCTGTCGTCCATGGGATCACTAACAGTCAGACATGACTGAGCGACTTCACTTTCACTTTTCACTGTCATGCATTGGAGAAGGAAATGGCAACCCACTCCAGTGTTCTTGCCTGGAGAATCCCAGGGACGGGGGAGCCTGGTGGGCTGCCGTCTATGGTGTCACACAGAGTCGGACATGACTGAAGTGACTTAGCAGCAGCAGCAGCAGTATATATAGTCACACCACCTCTCTCTTCCCTGTCTCTTATGTTGAGGCTTCTTTCATCTATGTTTTTAGATGGTCTGTAAACATTTGAGTTCATATCACTGAACTCAAAGATAGTTCTTCACCCGAACCACCCTTTTTCAACTTAACTTCATCTCCAAGTTCCCCTATCATATATTTTGACATCCCACAAATTTATAGGAGCCAATGGTCAATTTGTTATTTCTAAGGCATTTTTGCACCTGTATGTTATCAAGCCTATTCCCTAGCATGTATGAATTCTACTTTTTTTTTTGCTTTTTAAAAAAATATTTATTTTTACTTTATTTTACTTTACAATACTGTATTGGTTTTGCCATACATTGACATGAATCAGCCACAGGTGTACACGAGCTCCCAATCCTGAAACCCCCTCCCACCTCTCACCCCATATCATCTCTCTGGATCATCCCTGTGCACCAGCCCCAAGCATCCTATATCCTGTATCGAACATAAACTAGCACTTCATTTCCTACATGAATTCGACTTATTATTGATGGTTGTTTTAGATCTAAAATATGAATGGACTGGATTCTTCATATTTTCTTAAAAAGAGAAATAACTAATCAAACCAAAATGCAAGGCTTTACAGTAAAGCGTCTGCCTATAATGCAGGAGACCCAAGTTCAATCCCTGGGTTGGGAAGATCCCCGGGAGAAGGAAATGGCAACCCACTCCAGTAGTCTTGCCTGGGAAAATCCCACGGACGAAGGAGCCTGGTAGGCTACATTCCAAGGGGTCACAAAGAGTCAGACACGACTGAGTGACTTCACTTCACTTTACTGTCTTTTAAAGGAAATCACTATTACAGTATTGAAGTAATAGATTATGACTACGAAATAAAGGAACAGATTTTCTCCTCTGGTTAACTCATAGTCATACTCAAATGTTATAAACATGTGAATAGGGAGATGCTGCTGTAAAAATGGATGGTGAATTAAACTTTCCTCCATGTATTGAGCTAAACATCAGGTCAAAGTATGGAAGTATGTCAGTAAAAGTATTGATGCATGGATTTTAAAATTAGATGGTATACCATTTCTTATGAGTTTTGGAAAGCTAGCATTTTAAACCTCTGTTCACAAAGCAGGTAAGACGAAATTGGCTTGCTCCTCTTATTCTTCTAAGCATACCATTGCTCTTTTTCTTGAGTCAATTAAAAAGAAAAACCAAAGCCATTATTATTTAGTGGTCTGTGTTTTCCCCTCTGAGTATCAAGTGGCAGATTCTGGCCTGCAGAACAAGGAGTTCTTCATGGAAGTGTCCTTTGAACAGGGACTAGCACAGATTTCAACAATTACGAGTTACCAGTAATCACAAAAGTTCTTAATTTTAGAGTATTATAATGACTTGTTTACACATAATGGCTTTATCATCGCTCATGCAGCAGAATATCCCTATTAGAAACTGATGTGTCCTTTTTCTTTCTTGGAAATTAGACATATATCTACATTTTCAGAAAAGCACACATTCCTTCTATGAGGCAGAACTCTGTCTAGCATCTAATGGTGAAAACTACAATACTTGTCACAAAATTTTAAAAAAAGATGGAAAAAAATTACATTGATTTGGAACTCCCTTTCTTTTAACTACCATAATAGAGCAGTGGTTTAAAAATTTCTCTTAAGTAAAATGTTTCCCTCTAGAGAACGTCTGGGTCTGTTTATACTGTGACCACTCTTTTTATGCAGAATGCAATTGTCCAGTTTGATAGTCTCTTTTCACACTTACATTTCCCATGGAAATGTGAATTCATTGAGATTGTAGCCACCTAGCACCAGTATGGAGAAGGAAATGGCAACCCACTCCAGTGTTCTCGCCTGGAGAATCCCAGGGACGAGAGAGCCTGGTGGGCTGTCGTCTCTGGGGTTGCACAGAGTCGGACACGACTGAAGTGACTTAGCAGCAGCACCAATATACAGCCTTACTGGCAAAGTGCCCAGCCCTGTTTATAGATACTACCTTCAGTTCTAGAACCTAGGAATGAGATTTTGTTTTTGTTTGTTTGTTTGTCTGTGGGTTTATTATGCCTTTGCATTCTCTCTACTCTCTGTAATACACATAACTGAATTTACAGCCTAAAGCCAGTAAAGAGGTTAGTTACCCACAGCTAGAGACCTGTATGTTAGAAAATACATTTGTGATATATAATATCTTTAAAAGTGCTTAATACAAGACCAGTAGTATTTTGTGGTATGCTTAAATCTATTAAATTTTTTTAAAAGCTCACTGATAATATTATGTTGGTGAGAACTGTTTCATAACTCTGATGTTTTGTTTTGCCTGAAATCATAAAATAGTCATGAAAAGGACTTACAGAAACACTGGGTTAGAGTGACCCAGAGTCAAGTTTAATGACATCCGAAAAAATGAAATGAGAACAGATAGAGAAGGGTGAGGTGACTGGTGATGAAATGCCCCCTACTGCTTCTGTTCCTGTTTGATCTGACAACATTGGAAGGATAACTGGTTAATGAGACTATTTGATTCAAACCCATTTGCATATTTTTCATCAGAGTAAGTGGTTCTGTAGTTTATGGAATAGTTGTTTTATTCTGAGTATGATGGTGATCTCAAAGACGGCTATCCTCTGACATTTTTTTATAAGTGAATGGATTATCTGATCTGTTGCTCACCAGTCAGTGTGCTTTTATCATAGATTCAAAGAGTTTAGCATTCTGAAGCTTTATGCCAGTGTTTCTTAACTGGGAGGTGGGGGTAGAGCCATTTTCCAAATTATATTCTGGGTGCCACATCCACCTCTTCCTGTTTGGAAGAAGATCAGGCAGACATTTGTGAAGACCCCACATCCCCAGTAGGAGTGATAAGCATCACTCTCCTGAAAAGTGTGATTTGAAAGCTGCAGACCAAGGTATAGGGAAAGTTACTGCATTTCATGGAGATTTCAGGATTTCATATTTATACTGAGTGAGAATTCAGGTCTAACTTCCCTATTTGTGTTTGTGAGAGATGGGAGTGGGAACCTGTGTAGAGTGGTTTCTCATCACTTCCCTATTCTGGATGCCACGGTTGTAGACAGAATGACTGACAGCTGAGCATGTATCTTAACTCCTTCCCCCCTTTCTTACTCAGCAGATAATCTCACCATTCATTGAATGAGATGAAAAATCGAGCCATCCTTCATAACTTAAATTTTTCCATGTAGTTCACTTCCCACTGCATTTACTGTAACCACCACACACTTTTCATGTCTCACACATCTCTGCCTGTCTTTCCAGCCTCTGTTTTGTAGTATTTTTTCAAGGCACCTATTGCATTTTAAGCCTCCTTACAGGTCACATCTCAGTAAAACTCATCTTTAACATGCTTTCTTTTCATACTGTTCATAATGGTCATGGTGATAGAATTCCAATTGAGCTATATTCAAAGCCTAAAAGATGGTACTATGAAAGTGCTGCTCTCAATATGCCAGCAAATTTGGAAAACTCAGCAGTGGCCACAGGAATGCAAAAGGTCAGTTTTCATTCCAATTCCTAAGAAAGAGAATGACGAAGAAAGCTCAAACTACCACACAATTGCGCACACCTCACATGCTAGTAAAGTAATGCTCAAAATTCTCCAAGCCAGGCTTTAGCAGTATATGCACTGTGAACTTCCAGATGTTGATGCTGGATTTAGAAAAGGCAGAGGACCAGAGATCAAACTGCTAACATCCGTTGGATCACTGAAAAAGCAAGAGAGTTCCAGAAAAAAAAACATCTATTTCTGCTTTATTGACTATGCCAAAGCCTTTGACTGTGTGGATCACAGTAAACTGGGGGAAATTCTGAAAGAGATGGGAATACCAGACCACCTGACCTGCCTCTTGAGAAATCTGTATGCAGATTAGGAAGCAACAGTTAGAAGTGGACATGGAACAACAGACTGGTTCCAGATAGGAAAAGGAGTACATCAAGGCTGTGTATTGTCACCCTGCTTATTTAACTTATATGCAGAATACAGCATGAGAAACGCTGGGCTGGATGAAGCACAAGCTGGAATCGAGACTGTCAGGGGAAATGTCAATAACCTCAGATACGCAGATGACACCACCCTGATGGCAGAAAGTGAAGAGGAACTACAAGGCCTCTTGATGAAAGTAACAGAGGAGAGTAAACAAATTGGCTTAAAGCTCAACATTCAGAAAACTAAGGTAATGGCATCTGGCCCCATCACTTCGTGGCAAATAGATGGAGAAACAGTGGAAACAGTGTCAGACTTTATTTTTGAGGGCTCCAAAATCACTGCAGATGGTGACTGCAGCCATGAAATTAAAAGACCCTTACTCCTTGGAAGGAAAGTTATGACCAACCTAGATAGCATATTCAAAAGCAGAGACATTACTTTGCCAACAAAGGTCCATCTAGTCAAGGCTATGGTTTCTCCAGCAGTCATGCGTATATGTGAGAGTTGGACTGTGAAGAAGGCTGAGTGCCGAAAAATTGATGCTTTTGAACTGTGATGTTGAAGAAGACTCTTGAGAATCCCTTGGACTGCAAGGAGATGCAACCAGTCAATCCTAAAGGAAATCAGTCCTGAATATTCATTGGAAGGACTGTTGTTGAAGCTGCAACTCCAATACTTTGCCCAGCTGATGTGAAGAACTGACTCACTGGAAAAGACCCTGATGCTGGGAAAGATTGAGGGCAGAAGGAGAAGGGAATGACAGAGGATGAGATGGTTGGATGGCATTACTGACTCAATAGACATGAGTTTGAGTAAACTGAGAATTGGTGATGGACAGGGAGGCCTTACGTGCTACAGTCCATGGAGTTGCAGAGTCAGACATGACTGAGTAACTAAACTGACTGACTGAACATGCTTTCTATTGTTACAACCCTTGACTCCAATGGTTTGATTTCTCTTCACCCTTCTCCACTTTGATAGCATCTGTCTCTGCATCCTGGAAGATGCCTACAAAGAGGGCATTGACTTTTGTCTGATCATTGATGTCACCCAAATATCTAGAATACTACCCTTCACATTGTAGGCTCCTATAAATACTTGTTGAATAAATTAATGAATATTTTTGTTGGTTTTATCATTATATTTTATGTTTCCCCACTAGGCTAAGATGCATGAAAATAGGGAACACATTTATGTAGTTTGATTTTGTGCTAAGGATTGTATTCTTAGTGCATTGCACATGGTAGTCATGTAATGTGCACTCTTGAATGAATGAATGAATTAACAGAAAAAAATTGGATGCATTTTAATGATCACATCTATTAAATTTTCCCCTAAAGTCCTTATAATGCTCAAAGCTAATGCAATGCTGATTTCCGTTAAATAATTTCCTTTGACAGGTGATGATTGGGAAACAGACTAAATAATCAAGTGCTTGTAGTTGTAATATTTATAATACAGCAGTTGACCAAACCCTCTAAGTATACAAATATGTTTTGGTGGTGGAATTAAAACCAGTTTAAATGCAGCATCTGATTAGTTTGTGCTGTTTGGTTTAGAGAAGAACAATTTCATCTCACTAAAATAAACAGTCATGTTCTTTGTATAAACAATAATGCAGTAATAAAAGTTTGTGTTTCCATCTAGAGTAAGAAAGTTACATAACGTGACCATTCTCATTATAATCTTTTGTTAAACCCTTGGTGGTGTAATGACAAGTACTTGAAGTAGCCTTATCTGTTTACCTTTATTGAGGACATATGCTTCAGAGGCTTAAAACTTACAAGACTGAAACATAAATGATTTTTAATTTCTGCAGCGTGCACAAAAATATGATCATGTGTTATGAATTTTGAAAATAATGATTTTATGTGATTAATAAGTACAAAGATTGATACACCTTGTGCTTGGAAATATGTGATTGGATACAGAATCTAGAGTACAGTACCAGTATAGCTAACTTGGATAATCTTGCTTATTTATTAAAAATGTGACATATGCTATGGTGATGGGTCCGTAGAGGAAGTGTATCCACCCTTCAAAATCTCAAAATGAGAGACATAGCTGAAATTGGACATCAGGTTCCAATCATTAGTATCTTCTAAAAAAAATGTATTTAGAAAGAAAAAGAATTTTTTTCTAAAGACAGTTCCATTGTCTTTCAGGACAGCTTGCTGGCGTTTAGAGTCTGGCCAGAAAGTTTTTAGGTACTCATTTCTTGGGAAGGACAAAACAGGCAGAAGATGATAGGAAGAACAGTTGAATGCGAGTCAAGAGATCTGGGATTCGGTGTCAGATAGGCTCTATTAAATTGTTTGACTTTGGAAAATTCACTTTATTTCTAATCCTTCCCAACCCCCAATTTTTTAAGAAGGAAAGCACTGAGGTTAGAGGACTTAATCTCAAAAATTCACCCAGGGATTACAGACACGGACGCAATGTTGACCTTTAGTGAACATCAGACGAGCTGTGACTTAGGCCCTATGTGGCTCAGGCAGAGTCTTATACCTTGAGGATATTTGCTGATTAAATAAAAACTTAGAGATGAACCAAATTTCTCTACATGAACCTATGTCCTCATCCCTAAAATAGAAGACTATTTTTGTTCTTCCCAGGAATGCTGTAATTTCCAAGGGGATTAAGGTATTTAGAAGTGTTTTATTAACACTGAAAACCAAAGTAAGAATTAAACAATTGTATATGCCATATCTGCTAAACACTTCCAAACAGATACACTACTTAATATTTGCTTGGTATCTTAAATCAAATTCTGTATTTTGTTTACTCTACCATTACTCCAAGAGCACAAATTTTAGCAGTTAGGCTAATTCAAACCTAGTATAAGCATATATTAAAATTTTCATTTTTTAATGGCTCCTAAAAAGAAATCTAATGTTTGACAGGAATTTTCCACAGTTTATTGTGATACACACATTCACAAGCTTTGGCATAGTCAATAAAGGAGAAATAGATGTTTTTCTGGAACTCTTGCTTTTTCGATGAGAGAGTAGATGTTGGCAATTTGATCTCTAGTTCCTCTGCCTTTTCTAAAACCAACTTGAACAGGACCTGCCTCTTGAGAAACCTATATGCAGGTCAGGAAGCAACAGTTAGAACTGGACATGGAACAAGAGACTGGTTCCAAATAGGAAAAGGAGTACCTCAGGCTATATATTGTCACCATGCTTATTTAACTTCTATGCAGAGTACATCATGAGAAACGCCATCCTGGAAGAAGCACAAGCTGGAATCAAGATTGCCAGGAGAAATATCAATAACCTCAGATATGTAGATGACACCACCCTTATGACAGAAAGTGAAGAGGAACTAAAAAGCCTCTTGATGAAAGTGAAAGAGGAGAGTGAAAAAGTTGTTTAAAGCTCGGCATTCAGAAAACGAAGATCGTAGCATCTGGTCCCATCAATCAGGAAGCAACAGTTAGAACTGGACATGGAACAAGAGACTGGTTCCAAATAGGAAAAGGAGTACCTCAGGCTATATATTGTCACCATGCTTATTTAACTTCTATGCAGAGTACATCATGAGAAACGCCATCCTGGAAGAAGCACAAGCTGGAATCAAGATTGCCAGGAGAAATATCAATAACCTCAGATATGTAGATGACACCACCCTTATGACAGAAAGTGAAGAGGAACTAAAAAGCCTCTTGATGAAAGTGAAAGAGGAGAGTGAAAAAGTTGTTTAAAGCTCGGCATTCAGAAAACGAAGATCGTAGCATCTGGTCCCATCACTTCATGGGAAATAGATGGGGAAACAGTGGAAACAGTGTCAGACTTTTTTTTAATGGGGGAGGCCTCCAAAATTACTGCAGATGGTGACTGCAGCCATGAAATTAAAAGACACTCCTTGGAAGGAAAGTTATGACCAACCTAGATAGCATATTCAAAAGCAGAGACATTACTTTGCCAACAAAGGTTCATTTAGTGAAGGCTATGATTTTTCCAGTGGTCATGTATGGATGTGAGCATTGGACTGTGAAGAAAGCTGAGCACCAAAGAATTAATGCTTTTTAACTGTGGTGTTAGAGAAGACTCTTGAGAGTTCCTTGGACTGCAAGGAGATCCAACCAGTCCATCCTAAAGGAGATAGGTCCTGGGTGTTCATTGGAAGGACTGATGCTGAAGCTGAAACTCCAATACTTTGGCCACCTCATGTGAAGAGTTGACTCATTGGAAATGACTCTGATGCTGGGAGGGTTTGGTGCAGGAAGAGAATGGTACAACAGAGGATGAGATGGCTGGATGGCATCACCGACTCGATGGACGTGAGTTTGAGTGAACTCCAGGAGTAGGTGATGGACAGAGAGGCCTGGCGTGCTGTGGTTCATGGGGTCACAAAGAGTCGGACACCACTGAGTGACTGAATTGAACTGAACTAAATGTTTGACAGAAGGACAAAATAGTAATTTGCCTCTAAAACAAATACTAAGTTGTGATTTTAAAGCTTTTTAAATTATATTTGGGCAGATAGCATGTGAATGTAGTATATGCAGAAGTATTTTAAAGGATTTCATTTCTAGAAAAGCTCTTTAAAGGTCACCCTAATTAAGACAATGTTTTTGAACCACTATAAAGCAAATACTATTATTGGAAATTCATTGCAATAGCCCAGAATGGCATTTTACTTACAGTTTTAACTTTTTATGTTTAATTTGAAAAGCAAAAAATGATTTTGGGGGGTTCCTGATCTCTGACTGAAATGACATTTTAATCAATAATAATGATTTCTTTTCTATGATTAGGAAGACTTTTGTTGTCTGGGCTCCGTGGCACGCATAATTGAGCAGCTCTATTTTAGATCTCCTGAGGGAAAGGGTTCTTGTGTAGGCTAAGTGTCTAATTCAGCAAAGGAAGATGGATTCCTGAGTCCAAAGGTGATATTCAGAGACTGTCATTTACAGTCATCAGTCTGTAGGTCACGAGGTAGATTGGCCTGGGAGGACATCCAAGATTCCTATCCCTGGCTGCTAGACAGAGCTAGGCTCTGCAGAGACTGTCACTCAGCTCCCTTAAAATCCTTATACATATAGCAAGGTTTACTTCCATGCTTCTTGAGGCAGTTTAGCTCTAGTACTTAGAAAGGACTTCCCTGGTGACTCAGTGGTGAAGAATCTGCCTGCCAATGCAGGAGACGTGGGTTGAGAAGATCTCCTGGAAAAGGGAATGGCAACACTCCAGTATTCTTGCCCAGGAAATCCCATAGACCAAGGAGCCTTGTGGGGTACAGTCCATGGGGTTGCAAAGAGTTGAACATGATGGAGCAACTGAACAGCAACAATCTAGAAAGAAGAATTGTTCTTTTCTCTTTTGATGTCATGTCAGTTATTGATGTTAAAGAGTTTAACTTAAAACTGTTTCTAGTGAATAGTTAATAATCCAGTATTCTTTACAGAGTAGGTACTGTGGAGCCTGTTGCACTGCCACATAACTAGAAATCTCATGCACTTGTCTCATATCTCGGTGTAAAGAGAGATATTCCTGATGGACCATTCTAAAGTCCAAGGTTTCTTTGCAAAAAAAAAAAAGAAGAAGAAGCCTATGTTCCTAATGAGAGGTAATTACTAGAAGTGATAAAATATTTATGCTTTAGTCATTAAACATGATTGACCATGAGGAAATTAAAAAGTCTGGATGCCAAAACTCTCATAAATACAGAAAATATAAATGCATGTTTCAATTTTTATCTAATGATGAAATAAAAGATCATACTCTTTGTGCTCTGATACTAATCAAGTGTCACCAGTTGAAATATTTATAAAATAAATGAGAAGAGAAATAACTTGTCTAAAATTCTAGACCTGTATATAAACACAACATTTTATGCCAAGAACTATTGCTTATTTGAGCAAATTCAAAATATAGTGATTATGGTTAAATGAAGTGATATATTTTAAGAAATGAAAATCCATCTGACAGTATACATAGAATGTGTGATCTTAAACAGTCATGGTGCAAATCTGTTCAGTTATAAGAGGTTTAATGAGTCTGCATATTGTTTGAAACTAATCAACAAGTTGATGACAGTAGACAGTTTCTAGTATTTCTAAATATATGGTATATTGTTGCCACAAAATAGAAATTGCTACCTAGGGGCATTATTCTTCTTACAGGGAATGCCTGTTAGACAAATGATTTATAAGCAAGCTTAATCTTTGACAAACTGTCATGCTGTTTTTATTTTCCTTGGTATGTCAAAAAGCCATCCTACCTTCCCTGTCTTCACGTCTTTGTTTTTGCTTTCTTTTTCTTTTTTTGTCAAAACTGAATTAGATGGGTCATTTTGTAGATAAAATGTTTATCACAGAGGCTTTATTCTCTTTAAGGCTTTTCAGTACTCAGTAATATGTCTGCTCAGGTTCTCTCATGAAAAAGGCCACACTGGTACATCAGTTAAGCCACAGATCCTTTTCCACTTTTTCTGGAGATAGAAAAAACCCATGACTGCTAAAACACAAAGCTCCTGTCCAGGGCTGAAATGCGCTGTGGCTGGAGCAGAATTCAACTCATCCTCCCCGGGGCCTGCTCTGTTTGTAACATGTCCAAACAAAAACGATTCTTTTTTTTTCCCCCCCTTTATCAGTCTTCAATCACTGTTTTTATGTCATGAAATGTCACCAGGTTTATGTGCCTGTCCACATTTCATAAAGTTGAGAGGACACATGATAAAAATCTCAGAATAGAATCATAAATACTCCATGCCTGTGAATTGCTTGAAAATGTTAAACGCCTTGGTTTTGGTCCAGATGTTCAACTTGCCACTTTTATACCAGCCTGACATGCATCAGTTGAAAAAGAAAGAAAAAGAACAGCTGGTTTTGCAAAACCTCTGCTGTTCACTTTCAGGTTAATACTGGGTGTATTTTCCTTTTTATTCTTATTTTGCTATTTATTGAAGCATATAAGGTATCCCACTTTCTATAAAAGCTATATTCTACATCTCATGAAAGCTAAGAAAATGTGAGATAACCACTTTTCATTTGTTCCAGGTGACAGGAACACTCCACTCTTAAGTTTGAAGATACTAGTAATCCGTGCATCAGATGGAAATTGATATCCTGTTTCACAGTATTCTTCTAACTGTTCCTATTGAACTATTTAACTCAAATAGAATAATTCTAATTACACATTCTCTAATCCATATAAGAACATTTGTCTATTTTATATGCCTAGTAATTATCCATTTCATGTTAATGATGGTGATGATGATGATGAACACTGATTTATTTTTTGATGAGAACCTAGAATTATAGGAGCACATGAAAGGCAGATTAGCTTTCTTTATTGGACAGGGAAAGACAGGAGGAGCAAGTCAGGAAAGACTTCAACGAGGTGGTGCTATCTGAAATGGTCTTTTAAGTGTAGGTACTTGTATAAAACTAGCATTCTTTGAGATAAAAATAGGTATTTGGGATGGATGAAGCACAGTCCACAGTCCACACTGTTTTTAGGTCTTTTTACATTGAGGATGGTAAAGAACCCTGGTGGCTCTGTGGTAAAGAATCAGCCTGCAATGCAGACCATGTGGGTTTGATCCTTGGGTTGATCAGATTCCCTGCAGAAGGAAATGGGAACCAACTCCAATATTCTTGCTAGGTATATGTACAGAGGACCCTGGTGGGCTACAGTCCATAGGGTCACAAAGAGTCAGACACAACTTAGCCACTAAACAGTAACAGCAACTCTGAGAATGCTTATAGCTCAGTTTTGTGTTTTCTAAGTTTCTATAAAGTTTTGTGGAAGGAGGTATTTGTATGTTAAAAAAAGATATATGGCTAACATTTAACGCACCGTAACATTTCAGCTGCTAGTGTCTGCTTTCTACTCCCACTTTGGTTGTGTGCTGACCATGCATTGACTTATTATCAGTCTGTGGGTCTGAGATGGTGTTAAGACACCTGCTGTATTAACACAGAAAGTGACCAACAGCTCTTCTCATGTCAGTTTCAAAATATAATATCCGATCTTTCTGTATTTTTTTAACAGTAAGGCATTATTAATGTTTCTGATACCTCCACTATCAGAGAAGATGCAAATGGCATGCGTAGCACACTGACTTTAATATAAATGCCACCTTGAACTGTGTTTTATTGTACAGAGTACTAATAGAATGATGGGTCATACCTGCAAGGCACACTCTTTCTCTCTATCTCCTTCACCCACACACAGGTTGTTAAGTCACCGAGAGATATGTTGTCCCTGTACACTGGTAAAGCTTTCCTCTCTGGGAACGTAATACTTTCACAGGAAAGGTCAGGCAGGTTTCATTGTCTTTATCCACTAACACGCTAATTGTAGGTTTATCTTTTTGAAGAAAGAGTTCCATTACAGCTAAGACGACCTTAAAACAGAAGCTCCCTAGAATATTTATAATACATATATCTGCATAAAAATTTAAAAATATTTTAAATAATCAAACAAAATGCCAACACAAAGGTCTTTTTCTAAAGGAAAGTGTTAGTAGAAAAGTGAGCTCCCACCAGCTATTGTGCTTCCCAGGTACCTCAGCAGTAAAGAATCTGCCTGCTAATGCAAGAGATGCAAGTTCGATCCTTCAGTCAGGAAGCTTGGAAAAGGAAATGGCAACCCACTGCAGTTTCTTGCCTCAGAAATCCCATGGACAGGGGAGCCTGGTGGTCTATAATCCATCGGGTCTCAAAGAGTTAGACTTGACTTGGCGATCAGACAATAGCAACATGGCTTTTTGTGTCATCTGTGCAAAAGGGAGCAGTTGCGAGCTCTTTCGTTATTTGTGTTTTGTTATTGCAAATGTATCGTGTAAAACCTAGATGCCACACTGTGATTTGGGGCTTGCATTCTGTGACTGTAAATTGTGTTTCTTTAAACAGAATACAAGGTGCAGCAAATGGACTCAAAATGCATTGACTCAATAACAGAGTTTTGGTTCTCAAGTCTGTAGAAATCCAGGGTGGTTCCATGTCCTGGACTCAGAGTGATCGGTAGTCATCCTGTCTACATAGTTGTTCAGGGATTGAGGCAGATGAGGACATGGCCTCTTTCGTATGTGCCTGCCTTTAGGATATTTCTGGGCCTCACACTTCCCATCAGTAAGGTGAAGGAAAGAGCATCGAGCAGCTAGCGAGAGGCTTTATAGTTCCATTTGTTCACCTTGTTTGGACTTCAGTCACGTGGCCTTCTTTGGCTATGTGTGGGAAGCAGAGGAATAGCATCTAGAATAGTATCCTGGAAAAAAAGTTAAATGGATCTTGGTGGACAGGCAGCAATCTTTGCTACACTCATTTATTCTCACATTCAGAATGCTTGGGGAGCAACCTGTGTGCTAGGCCTTGGGCAAGAGAATATGCTTATCACTTCATCTGCCCGTTGGCTTTCTGCATGGTGCATCAGAGAAAATCGCTAATTTATATCTTGTATAAGTGAAATGAGGCTAAAAATTCAGATAAGGCAGGTGGAACCTTAAGAGTTTAGGTTCAGCTTCTTTTTCCTTTTCAGAAATGAAGAATTACAAATAATTTTGATGGCGGTATTATTTCTTCCTTTCCTGCCTCTTGTATCTGTCTTAGTAAGAGGAGAATTTACATTATTTTTATTGGTGTTCTGTAAGAGTGCCACCCTGTATTATTGATAGTAGGGGAATGGAAATGTTACACTACAGTTCCATCAACTTTTCAATATAAGGCACTTTATTCAGTGACCATCACTCTCCACACATGAACAGTTTTCTTTCTATTGTCATTATTAAATGAGGGCAGATGAATTGCTTGAGCTTCTTGTACTTACCCTTCATATGGGGAGAAGCGTATTTTTTTATACAACAGAAGTATGATATATGATCATAAAAATGGAATCATAATAATAATAGCCCAAGCAACATAAAAGATTCAGGCAGTTTTTTCTAATAATCAGATTATATAGCTCATTTTTCTCTTTCATTTCTCTTTCTTTCTTTTCTTTCCTTCTTTTCTACCCTCCTCTCTTCCCTCCTTCCCTCCCTCACTTCCTTCCTTCTATCCAAATGGTTTTCATTATGGGTTAAATTCTTCAAGAAACGGGCAGCTCTGCCTGCTGTAGGGGGAAACATCATAAGTTCACAAGTTCTGGATTCTGTTGCCACTCTTGCTACTAACTTCTAGTAGCACTTTGGATAGTGAATTTTATTAATGTGGTTGATTAATGTGGTTGATTTCAGCATCCTTATCTGAAAAAGGGGAGCACTGTAGCCAGAGTGTGACAGGCCTCTTTTAGTTTTGCTACCTAATTACTGTATTGGTGTAAATTATTGGTTAAGGCCATGAGGCATATGTTTATAAAGTGAAATATTGTGTAGGATGTTGAGGCAGTCCAAGCACAGGTTGGAAAAATTTTTCCAAACACAGCGTTTCAGAAGGGAGTGAGTTTACTAAGAAGCAAGAGCAGAGACAGCGTAGACATTGGGAGTGCAGTGAATTGACCTCCTAACAGACAAGGGAGAGTCGATGCTTTTCGTGGGTTAGTAGCCAGTTTTTAGAGCCTGAAAAGAAAGCAGAATCCTGCTGGAAAGTTGTTTAGGTGATTGGTTAGCATGCCAGGGTGAGTGCCAGGGTAGGCACTTTTGCCTCGTTTGGGGTCAGGAAGCCTGATCAGTGATGATGAAGGGGACTTTTGGCAAAGATTACAAAGGCACTCAGTCATCCTTAGGGGTGACCTTGGTTCTGAGCTCTGCTTCTGTAGTTTTGGTGCAAGGCCTTACACCTGTGGCCTTGGGGTAAGTCTCAGCAGAAGGGGCATTTATTATTGGTTAAAATCTTACTTTCGAAATTAGATTTCTGGGATTTGAATCTTTTGTCGCCACTTGATTTAGCTTTATTGATTATGCCAGAGTCTTTGACTGTGTAGATCACAACAAACTGTGGAAAATTCTTTAAGAGATGGGAATACCAGACCACCATACCTGCTTCCTGAAAAATCTGTATGCAGGTCAAGAAGCAATAGTTAGAACCGAACTTGGAACAACAGACTGGTTCCAGATTGGGAAAGGAGTAGGTCAAGGCTGTATATTGTCACCCTGCTTATTTAACTTCTCTGCAGAGTATATCATGTTAAATGCTAGGTCTGATGAAGTACATGGTGGAATCAAGATTGCCGGGAGAAATATCAATAACCTCAGATATGCAGATGACACCACCCTTATGGCAGAAAGCAAAGAACTGAAGAGCCTCTTGATGAAAGTGAAAGAGGAGAGTGAAAAAGTTGGCTTAAAACTCAGTGTTCAAAAAAATAAAATCTTGGCATCCAGTCCCATCACTTCATGACAAATAGATGGAATGGAATGGAATGGAATAGCAATGGAAACAGTGGCAGTCTTTATTTTCTTGGGCTACAAAATCACTGCAGATGGTAACTGCAGCCATGAAGTTAAAAGACGCTTGCTCCTTGGAAGTAAATTTATGATCAACCTACTGCTGCTGCTTCTAAGTCACTTCAGTCATGTCTGACTCTGTGCGACCCCATAGATGACAGCCCACCAGGCTCCCCCGTCCCTGAGATTCTCCAGGCAAGAACACTGGAGTGGGTTGCCATATCCTTCTCCAATGCATGAAAGTGAGAAGTGAAAGTGAAGTCGCTCAGTTGTGTCCGACTCTTAGCAACCCCATGGACTGCAGCCCACCAGGCTCCTACGTTCATGGGATTTTCCTAGACAGCATATTAAAAAGCAAAGACATTACTTTGCCAACAATGGTTCATCTAGTCAAAACTATGGTTTTTCCAGTAGTATGTATGGATGTGAGAGTTGGACTCTAAAGAAAGCTGAGCACTGAAGAATTGATACTTTTGAACTGTGGTGTTGGAGAAAACTCTTGAGAGTCCCTTGGACTCTAAGTAGATCCAACCAGTCAATCCTAAAAGAAGTCAGTCCTGAATATTCATTGGAAGTATTGATGCTGAATCTGAAACTCCAATACTTTAGCCATCTGATGCTAAGAACTGACTTCTTGGAAAGACCCTGATGCTGGAAAAGATTGAAGGCAGGGGGAGAAGGGGACAACAGGGGATGAGATGGTTGGATGGCATCCCTGACTTGATGGACTGAGTTTGAGTAAGCTCCGGGAGTTGGTGATGGACAGGGAAGCCTGGCATGCTGTAGTCCGTGAGGTCGCAAAGAGTCAGACACAACTGAGCGAGTGAACTGAGCAGAACTGCTTTAGCTACATGACCTTGAGAACAGTGTATAACCTCTCTGAGGTACAGTTTTCTCATTGGCTGGTGCATGATAAGAGTATCAGCCTCATGGGGTTTAGTGAGGATTTAATGGCATTATCCGTCTCATAACATCAATTTAAATAAAATTATCATTCCCTTTCTTCAGTCTGTTGTGTTTTTATAGAAGTACTGAGTGAAGTAAGTTGGACAGAGAAAGAGGAATATATCACTTATATGCAGAGTGTAAAACAAACAAACAAAAAAGGTACAAATGAACTTGTCTCTAAAACAAAAACAGAGTTATAGATATATCAATGGAAAACAAAAATTTTGGTTACCAGTAGGGGGTGGTGGGTAAATTGAGAGATTGGGATTGACATATACACATGACATTTTATATATATAAAGTAGATAACAAATAAGTACCTGGTGTGTGGCACAGGTAACTCTACTCAATATTCTATAATAGTCTATATGGGTAAAGATTCTAAAAAAGAGTGCATATATGTTTATATATAAGTGTTTCACTTGCTGTATGGCAGAAACTAATGAAACATTGAAAATCAGCTATACTCCAACAATGTTTTCTGTTTTTTTTTTTTTAAAGAAAGAGATGAAAGAGACAAATAATGTTGGAGAAAATAGAGTCAAATTATTCCAAAGCACCCCTTCATTTTTTTATGTGAAATTTGGATATTGCCTTATCTCAGCCTTGGTGATGACGTTAGGGGTTGGATTGGTGTTTGTCCCTTTCAGGGATCTGTTTTTTCTCATTTGATTCTTTAAGACATTTGGATAAAATATTAAAGAGCCCTAGGATCAGATGTTGAAGATTGGAGGCAGAAAATAGATGAAGAAAATGAAATGAGTCTATTTTACATTTATATAGCTTTGTGAACAGGTGAGATTTGATATTAATTTGAATAGTAATGATACTTACCACTCTTGGAGCATCTGACATTTCAGAACAGTTTGCAAACTTTAATTAGTTTATTTGGGTATCACTTCTGTGAGCTAAGTAAATATTCTCGCTTCACACCCATGGACATCTAGTGAAATGGCCAGTCTGAATCATTCCCTAGTAGCGTTGACTGTTACCAAATTAAGCATACCCTGATTTCCATACTGATCGTGTGTGCGCTATGGCTTCTTTTTTTTTT
>SJYC01123671.1:0-27638 GCA_006408675.1 Madoqua kirkii | reverse complement strand
TCTATTAGTGTCCTCTTTGATTTCTTTCATCAGTGTTTTATAGTTTTCGATATATAGGTCCTTAGTTTCTTTAGGTAGGTGTACTCCGAGGTACTTTATTCTTTTCGTTGCAATGGTGAACGGAATTGTTTCCTTAATTTCTTTTTCTATTTTCTCATTATTAGTGTATAGGAATGCAAGGGATTTCTGAGTGTTTATTTTATATCCTGCCACTTTACTATATTCATTGATTAGCTCTAGTAGTTTTCTGGTCGAGTCTTTAGGATTTTCTATGTAGAGGATCATGTCATCTGCAAACAGTGAAAGTTTTACTTCTTCTTTTCCAATTTGGATTCCTTTTATTTCTTTTTCTGCTCTGATTGCTGTGGCCAAAACTTCCAGAACTATATTGAATAGTAGTGGTGAAAGTGGGCACCCTTGTCTTGTTCCTGACTTTAGGGGAAGTGCTTTCAGTTTTTGACCATTGAGGATAATGTTTGCTGTGGGTTTGTCATATATAGCTTTTATTTAGATAGACATTTCTTTGTAGCTTCAAAGAATGTTAGCAATTCTGTCATTCCGGATTGCTGATTTATAATGGACTTGGTTTCATGTCTTTTGTGTGTGTCCCTTCTTTTCTCAGCTTTTTACAATGCTGTTGTATTCTAGTGTCATGGATACCAGTTATTTCAGAATTTTTAAACTGTGGTCTTCTTTTTCCTTTTTAGGGAAAGAGGATCCCCAATATTTGACTTAGTATGTTTCTAGGCTCGACTTGGGAATCAGATCTGGTTGACACTTTTCATTTAAGTCTCTTACATAGGTCCAGAAAATTTGGGGAACAACATAAACAATGTAAACATTTTGAAATTGTAAGAATGGAATATGTTATGTAGCATTTCCCAGACTGATATGATCACAGATTGTAATTCACAGGATAATGGTTATCTTACCCAATTACCTATCCAGGTTGTGAATCCTTTTTTATAATACCCTGCTGTGTATTTGTTCAACTCTGATTTAAATATCTAGAGTGATGAGTACTCTTTTAGAATGATGATGATAAAATTGAAGAAAATGATGGCACTAGCTCCATCGTGCTTTCTCCCTGCTTTCTGTGTAGTTTCCTACAATAACTCTTAATTCTTCCATCTCCATTCAAAGGAGATACTACTCATTTTCTACATTTTGCATTCTGAGGTCTATTGTTGTTTAGTCACTAAGTCATATCTGACCCTTTTGTGACCCTTATGGACTGTAGACTTCCAGGCTCCTCTGTCCACAGGATTTTCCCAGGCAAGAAAATGAGTGGGTTGCCATTTCCTTCTCCAGGAGATCTTCCTGGATCAAGGATCAAACCCATAACTCCTGCATTAGCAGACAGAATCTTAACCATTGAACCATCAGGGAAACCCTGAAGTCAGTAGAGATCAGGTAAATTGTCTCAGGTAGCACAGCAGAGGTTGAGCTGAATTTGAATTTTGTTCCTGCAAAATCTTGTTACCAGCTCTTTATTTTCTCTTTCTCTCCTTCCTCACTTCCTCCTCCCTTCTCTCTCTCTCCTCTACTCCACACACACACACACACACACACACACACACACACACACATACATACACACATATATTATAGACATTTGGTACCTATGATTAACTGTAATAGCTTAATAATTAAAAATACATTGAAACCCTCAATTCACCATTTGAAAAAATTGTTTATCTTTCTTGAGGTATGATTTCTTTATCAGTATAATGAGAATAAGTTTACAGCCTACTTCTTGGTTTCCTGAGTAGATCAAAAAAGATAATGCATTGAGTTTTTAGCATTAAGTTCAGTTCAGTCACTCAGTCGTGTCCAACTCTTTGCGACCCCTTGAATCGCAGCATGCCAGGCCTCCCTGTCCATCACCAACTCCCAGAGTTCACTCAGATTCACGTCCCCTGTCCATCACCAACTCCCAGAGTTCACTCAGATTCACGTCCATGGATCCTGGCATATGATAAGGGCTCAATATTCATTAGCCATTATCATTATTGTTAGCATTATTGTCGAACAAGATGGGTCTGAGCATAGCTCTCAACCTCCATGTACTGACTGACTGTTAAGTAGGTTCACGATTCTGACCAAGGGGAGGGTAAGCACTGTG
Source organism: Madoqua kirkii (assembly GCA_006408675.1). Lineage (NCBI taxonomy): Eukaryota > Metazoa > Chordata > Mammalia > Artiodactyla > Bovidae > Madoqua > Madoqua kirkii. The sequence goes on along the minus strand of SJYC01123671.1, from coordinate 25,513 downwards.
AACCCGGAGTTCAGTTGCTATAGTCCAGTGGAAGCTTGCTTCCAGCAAAGTTCTTTTCTTGCCTCTTCCAAAGTCACGTGCACATAAATCCATCCATCCGTTAGATTACATAGCAGAAAAGGGAATGGCTACCCACTTCAGTATTCTTGCCTGGAGAATTCCATGGACAAAGGAGCCTTTAGTCTACAGGCCATGGAGTCGCAAAGAGTTGGACTGAGTGAGAGACTAACACTCACTTTAGGGAAAAAAAAGCAAGAGGAATTTTCATACTGTTTAGATTTAATGTGAGAAAATGCCGAGGAGAGATTTATTGCTTGTGCCCATTTTAATGTGTTTTAAAAACACAATAGCTTTGGAGATATTTTTACAATTATATGACCAGGAAGGGTCAAAACCAAACCCTAAGTCAGAGTGAACTGCAAATGCCCAGAGGAATCAGGATTTAAGGACAGTCCCTTTGTGAAATCTATCCTTCTGCTTTGAGACTCTCAAAGGATGCTAACATCTGCCATATCTTAGCCCAGCATTTCAAGCAGCAGATTTGTCTTTGACTCCCACACTGGGAGGGACCACCTGTTTATGTATGTGTGTGTCTCTGTCATCGCTACATTATTCATTTCTAAATGGAAGGACTAGATTTTACTTAAAATTTTATCTATTTTTGAGGATGTTGTTTTTTATTAACACATTGCCTTAAACAATATTTGAGAAGATAATACAGAAAATGAGTTCCCCACAACCTCTTCTATATTGTTCTAAGTTCGAAATCAATTTGACTTGAAACTCTTTGTTACGACCACCACTGAGATCCTCATTTCTGTCTTTCCTGGCCTATTCCTGTAGCTTCCAAACTGATCTCTCTCCTCTGTTATTTTCAGAGCAAATAGATTACCTTGCCATCAGAGAGACCTACTTAAAGTGTAAGCACATCACTAATTCCCTAACTTAAACCATATTGTTGTTAAGAAAAGATTAACCCCAAACTCTTCATAAATATGTAGAAGAGTTTTTATGGTCTGGTCCTGCCTTCTTCACCGGCCTCATCACCCCACTTTTTTCTATGCTGAGATCAAATCATTTCCAATGCTCCCAGCCAACAACACTCCTTCATAAGTTGTGTTTGCTTTATATTATTCTCATTGCCCATGACAACCTACCAGCATCTTGAGTCTTTGTTATTCTCACTACTATTTCCTAAGTGATATACTTTTTTTTTACATTCTTTTTTAAAAATATTATTTTCCATTATGGTTTATCACAGTATATTGAATAGAGCTTCCTGTGCTGTACATTAGGACCTTGTTGTTTATCCATTCTAAAGATAGTGATTTGCATGTACCAACCCCAAACTCCCAGTCCATCCCTCTCCTCCCACACCCCCTTGGCAACTGCAAGTCTATTCTCTGTGAATCTGTTTCTCTTCTGTAGATAGGTTCATTTGTGCCCTATTTCAGGTTCTACGTGTAAATGACATCGTATGGTTTTTGTTTTTCTCTTTCTGACTTACTTTTACTTACTACGATAATCTCTAGCTGCATCTCCCGACTAATGTTCTTGTGTTGTCTGTAGTAGATGCTTGTATTAGTTTCCTAGTGCTATTATAACAAATCCCTACACCCCGAGTCGAGTGCTTAAACAACAGAAATCTACTCTATCACAGTTTGGAGGCTAGAATTCCAAAGTCAAAATGTTGACAGGACCAGGTCCCTTTTCAAACCTCTGGTAGGTGATCCATCCTCGGCTGTTGTAGTTTCTGGTGGCTCCAGGCATTCAGTGACTTATGGGAGCAGAACTCCAATCAATCTCTGTATTCACTAGACTGTATTCCCTCCGTATTCTGTCCTAATTTTCCTTTTCTCACAGTGGATTATGACTCACAATAATGACCTCATCTTAACCTGATTGTGTCTGTAAAGGTCTTATTTCTAAATAGGTCACATTCATAGATACCAGGAGTTCAGACATTAACATCTCTTTGGGGAACACAAATTAAACCATGACAGTGCTCCCTGAGTATTTGATAAAAGGATGAATAAATCCCCATGTGCTCAGCCACCACTTCTGAGAAACTTTCTCTTACATTCAAAAGAGAGGTAATCACCCCACTTCCATAACAGTAATTATGTATTGCTATCCTTTGCACATGTCATTTCTTAATTGGCCTGTCACACTACATTTGTTCTTATATTTTTATAATTATATGACCATGAATTACTCAAGGAAGGGCCTATGTACTATTTGTATTCATATCTCATTGCCTAGCATGCTACCTGAAAGGAAAGAACAAATGTTTATATAAATTTTTGCTTACATTCTAAGTGGATTATTCCCCTTAGTTCCCCCCAAATTACTATGCTGTCTGCTTAATCTTTGTATGGTGGCAACAGAGCAGCCAGGCTGTAACACTGAGATGCACAAGTCAGTCTTTCTGGGTGGCTATTCTTCTGTCACCACTTCAAACAGTAAAGAATGCTTTGACCATCGGGGGCCAGCTCACATACCCAGTAATACCCAGAACACTATAGAACACTCTGGTTTGTTGAAATTAGATTAAATCATTGTTTGTGAAGTACGTTTATGTTGCGTTTTAAATATTTATTGGAAAAGATGTTTGCATTCTGGGCAATAATTTTTGGAAAACTTTATGTAAGAACATAAACATTTCACATACTCGAAGCTGAAATGTTTCTAAGGAGATATATGAAAGTTGCAAATATAGTTCTATTTATAACTTTTAGCTAGAAAAAGCCTGATAGCTAAGGGCTTATTTTCCTCTTTAGAAACAAAATGGGAGCTTATCTTATTATTTGCAGTAGGATAGAACTAAAAACATGAATAGGGTAAAGATAAATTGATAATTTAAAATGACTTTGAGCATAGGTATTCTTGCCTGGAGCATTCCATGGACATAGGAACCTAGTGGGCTACAGTCCTTGGGGTTGTGAAGAGTTGGACATGGCTGAGTAACTAACACTTTCACTTTCACTTTTGAGCATAGGCATCATTACCAGGAGAAACTGAGGTAAGCCATACCTACAGCTGCAAATCTTATTTACAGGTGATTGGTAAAGGAGAAGGTTAAAATTTATGGAAGCCATATATGTAGCAAATCGAGGAATTTGCCTTTTGCTTTCATCTCCATCTCCTGGTTTTGGATCTTTATTTCAGAAAAGCTGTGTACAAGGGAGAGAATAGCATTTAGTTTTGAACTTGCCAACGCTATGTTATCAATTGACTTACACTGTCAGTTATTACATTCTGCTAAGGTAACAAATAAATGTTCACTTTACATGTCATCTTGATTTATTCAAAGTTGTAAAATCTGAAACAAATGTCTTCATACACTTTTTGCAAATTATGTTTATAATGTGTTAGCCTGATGAGTTATTTCTACTAGGCAAATATTTATTAATAGTAAAAAAAGAACATTTAAAAATAAATTTAGCCAAGAGTTATAATGCTGCTGTGAACTTTTTTTTTATCAAAAAGAAATATAATTTTTGTGTTTTATTTTGACTTCAATGTAAAAATAAATAAATTAATAAATAAGTAATAAAGTTACCCTCTTCCATTTTAAGTAGTTGCTTTATATTGAATAAAAATTTTAATTCAGTTCAGTTCAGTCGCTCAGTCATGTCCGACTCTTCACGACTCCATGAATTGCAGCACGTCAGGCCTCTCTGTCCATCACCATTTCCCGGAGTTCACTCAGACTCATGTCCATCAAGTCAGTGATGCCATCCAGCCATCTCATCCTCTGCATCCCCTTCTCCTCCTGCCCCCAATCTTTCCCAGCATAAGAGTCTTTTCCAGTGAGTCAACTTTTCGCATGAGGTGACCAAAGTACTGGAATTTCAGCTTTAGCATCATTCCTTCCAAAGAAATCCCAGGGTTGATCTCCTTTAGAATGGACTGGTTGGATCTCCTTGCAGTCCAAGGGACTCTCAAGAGTCTTCTCCAACACCACAGTTCAAAAGCATCAATTCTTCGGCGCTCAGCCTTCTTCACAGTCTAACTCTCACATCCATACATGACCATTGGAAAAACCATAGCCTTGACTAGACGAACCTTAGTTGGCAAAGTAATGTCTCTGCTTTTGAATATACTGTCTAGGTTGGTCATAACTTTTCTTCCAAGGACTAAGCATCTTTTAATTTCATGGCTGCAATCACCATCTGCAGTGATTTTGGAGCCCCCCAAAATAAAGTCTGACACTGTTTCCAGTGTTTGTCCATCTATTTCCCATGAAGTGATGGGACCAGATGCCATGATCTTTGTTTTCTGAATGTTGAGCTTTAAACCAACTTTTTAACTTTCCTCTTTCACTTCATCAAGAGGCTCTTTAGTTCTTCTTCACTTTCTGCCATAAGGGTGGTATCATCTGCATATCTGAGGTTATTGATATTTCTCCCAGCAATCTTGATTCCAGCTTTTGTTTCTTCTAGTCCAGCATTTCTCATGACGTGCTCTGCATATAAGTTAAATACTTAAAATTATAAAAATTATAAGAAATTTAATTATCATAAGCCTAAATTAGCTACCTGGATGAATTTCACTTTTATTTTTCTCTCTAAGCTTTTACCCAAAAAGCCAATTTGCAGAATTTTTCTTGTTTTGTTGTTTTTCCTGTAAGATATTAAGATGCTCCTGAGATATTAATTTTAAGGGCTACTCATTATTTCTTACGTTCCACTCATTATGCTTCAACTATGAGTATAATCAGAAGATGGAAAATAAAGAGCTCATCCTTCCAAGAACAGTGTAAACCAAATTGATTTCATGTTCTTTTTATTTTTTTATTGAAGGACAATTGTTTTACAGAACTGTGTTGTTTTCTGTCAAACCTCAACATGAATCAGCCATAGGTATACCTATATTCCCTCCCTTTTGAACCACCTCCCATCTCCCGCTCCATCCACCCCTCTAGATTGATACAGAGCTCCTGTTTGAGTTTCCTGCACCACACAGCAAATCCCCATTGGCTATCTATTTTACATATGATAATGTGAGTTTCCATGTTACTCTTTCCATACACCTCACCCTGTCCTCCCGTCTCCCCATGTCCAAAAGTCTGTTCTCTATGTCTGTTTCTCCATTGCTGTCCTGTAAATAAATTCTTCAATACCATTTTCCTAGATTTTGTATGTATGCATTAGACTATAAAGCTTATGTTTCTCTTTTTTACTCACTTCACTCTGTATAATAGGTTCTAGGTTTATCCACCTCATCAGAACTGACTCAAATGTATTCTGTTTTATGTCTGAGTAATATTCCATTGTGTATATATACCACAATTTTTTTATCCATTCATCTGTCAATGGATATCTAGGTTGCTACCGTGTTCTAGCTATTGTAAAAAGTGCTGCAGTGAACAGTGGAATACCTGTATCTCTTTCCATTTTGGTTTCCTTAGGGTATATGCCTAGGAGTGGGATTGCTGGGTCATATGGTGGTTTTATTTTTAGTGTTTTAGGAAATCTCCATACCCTCTTCCATAGTGGCTGTATCTCTTTACATTCCCACCAACACTGCAAAAGTGTTCCCTTTTCTTCACATTCTCTCCAGCATTTATTGTTTGAGACTTTTTGATGATGACCATTCTGACCAGTGGCAGATGATATTTCATTATAATTTTATTTTCATTTCTCTAATAATGAGTGATGTTGAGCATCTTGTGTTTGTTAGCCATCTGTATGTCTTCTTTGGAGAAATGTCTGTTTAGGTCTTTTTCCCACTCTTTGATTGCGTTGTTTGCTTTTCTGACATTTAGTTATATAAGCTGCTAGTATATTTTGGAAATTAATTTTTTATCAGTTGTTTCATTTGCTATTATTTTTTCCTATTCTGAGAGTTGTCTTTTCACCTTGCTGATAGTTTTTTTGTTTTTTTTGTTTTTTTGTTTTTTTTTTGCTGTACAAAAGCTTTTAAGTCTAATCATGTCCCACTTGTTTACTTTTGTTTTTATTTCCATTACTCTAGGAGGTGGGTCATAGGGGATCTTGCTTTGATTTATGTCATCGAGTGATCCGCCTATGTCATTCTCTAAGAGTTTTATAGTTTCTGGTCTTACATTTAGGTCTTTAATCCATTTTGAATCTATCTTTATGTATGGCATTAGGAAGTGTTCTAGTTTCATTCTTTTACATGTAGCTGTCTAGTTTTCCCAGTACCACTTATTGAAGGGGCTGTCTTTGCTCCATTGTATATTTTTGCCTCCTTTGTAAAAAATAAAGTACCCATAGGTATCTTTTTCAGGCAGTTGCTAAACTCAAGCTTTTATTTGAATGCCTTTTAAATAGTACAACCCACTCCAGTGCTTTTGCCTGGAAAATCCTATGGATGGAGGAGCATGGTGGGCTCCAGTCCATGGGGTTGCAAAGAGTCGGACATGACTGAGCAACTTATTTTGTTTTTCATTTTTAAATAGTACAGACTCTGAAAAGGGACTTCATTCTTCCAGTCTATAGATTGTTCATTCCATTTTTTAGGTTATAAAATAAAAGATGCAAAACAGAATTCATGATGGTTATTATCTGGCTTATAATTCTAATAGCATGTGTTTCATACAGATTCTGAATGGCAGGACTATAACACAGGAAAGGAGCCAGGTTTATTTTGTAATGGCCTTGATATTGACCTTGCCTGCTCACAGTCTGTGGGCATCATGATAACATGACAAAATGGCTAGCATCCAAGGAGCACCTTTGTTGATGGGGTTGGATACCTTCCATATCTTCACATATAATAACCAGCATCCAATCCAAAATTACTGGAGCAGAAAAGTAAAACAGAGTACATAATAAGAGTGTATTAGAGTCATTTAATGTGTTCTTATTTTAAACTCATTTGACTCCTTGTTTTCCTGATTAAATCCATGCTAGCTTCTTTTATGACCATTTTTACAATTGCATTATCTCAGCCCTACATGGCTGAGAGTCATTATCACATTCAATAGATGAAGTCATGACAAACTCTTTAAGAAAAGTGGAAAAGCTGTGGTGTTAGCTGAAGGATACAGTGAAGTAACTGGACAGTGTGAGAGAATAAGAGGAAAGCAAAAGCAAGATAAACTCAGCTTTCTGTCCTCTGTTCCTTTTCTACACCTCAGAAATTACCAACACGGCCCCTCAAAAAATATGCATTTCGGAGAGCATTGAGTCTTATTTTGGATACTATCATGCATAAGTGAAGGCTGGAGCAGAGGACATTTGCATGTGATGCCTTCATATTTTGATAAAGATAACTGGCTACACAACACTGCTAGTATTGGTCATGCAGATGACCTCAGCAAGGACTTTGAGCTTGGAACTGCTTCTCCCATAAACCAATAGGTGGGATCAAATATCCATTCTGACCATAAGAACTTTACTGGTTGCCCTCTGACTATAAGAACTTTACTGGTTGCTTTTTTAAAAATTGAGTTTGTGGCCCATGAGAGCTTATTGTAAGAACTAGAATGACCCACCAGTTTTGGAAAAGTGGAGTAAAGCCTCTTATGTAGGTTTTCTCAGTCTACCGGTTCGGTGGATCAAGTAAAGACAACAATATTAAGTAGCTGGTGTGAGGTTTTATTCAGCTTGTTTCAGGCAAAATGTTAGAGTCATTGTGGCTGTTCTAGTGGAGCTCAGAACAGAACTGAACCTCCTCCAAACTGCCAGGCTCAGCCAAGAAAACACTGCTTCATGATCCTAGATCAGAATCAGCATTTTACTGGACTGTTTCTCAGCCTTCCCCAATACATTTGGCCACCTTATCAAAGGACAAGTTAGTGTCAAGGAAATAAAAGCAGTTGTCACTTTGTCTCGGTGTGAGGATTTCTCTTTAGGAAGTCCATGACCAACTCTATCCTGGTAGAGATTTGGTGATTCCATATGGCTTAGCTCCTCCTCCTCCTTTTTTATAACCTCCAACAACTCCTCTGGAAACCCTCCTCTGCACCTTCATGTCCACCAGGTCCTAATTGGAAGTATCTCTTATTGATTTTCTAGTTAATATGCCTATTATCATCAGATGAGAAATAAAATGCAAAGACTTCATGACTTCATGACCTAGGAGATGTGAGATTGATTCTCCCATAGATTTTCATTCTGCAACTCTTAACTTGCCCATTGTATTAGTGGGGCCAGCGCTGCTGTAACAAAGTGCTGCAGACTAGGTGGCTTAAAACACAGAAATGTATTGTCTTGTGTTTCTCAGGTCTAGAAAGCATAGATCATGGTGCTGGCAGGACTGGCTCTTCCTGAGGGCTGGGAGTAAACCTCTTTATTATCATAATTCTTCCTTCTGGTGATTGGCTGGTAGTCTGTGGAGCTGTTGAGTGCAGATCTCTGCCTTTATTTTCACAATGACTTTCTTCATGCTTGTCTGTCTCTAAATATCCCCTTTTTACCAATCATATTGGATTAAGGCTCAGCCTAAAGAAATTATCTTAATTCAAGTAATTACATCTGAAACACCTTTGTATCCAAATAAAGCACATTCTGAGATTCTGGGTTAGGACTTGTGCAAATTAATTGGTGGAGGGTGGGTGGAGTTTGAGGGCACAATTCAACTCTATAACCTGTGTCATTTTCCCATAAACTCTTGAGGCTCTCTTTCATCCTGGTGATACTGTATGAAAAAAATATGAATCAATCATTCATTTTGGCATACTTTTTTTTCATAGAATTATACGGATTATACTTCTTTTTGCCTATTTCATTATACTTATATATGATAGATAAATATAGTTATCTTTACTCTGTCTGCAAATATGCACCTAATAAAATAACCAGGACTTTTGTATATGGATCTGACTACTCTGTGAGATTATATCAGGTGCAGTAATATTGAACATTTCAAATCACATTACCTTCTTTTTCTATTATCTTTATAAACTGTAAATAATTGTTAAGTGTTTTCATCATCATCACTGAAACTTGTGAATGATAAATTATATGCTGAAAAGATCAAGTGAAATATAGGGAAGAATCACCATAAATCCACTAACTTACTTGAAAGAATTCAGTGTGAATTGAGATTCTCTGTAGATTGGGTAGTAGGTGTCATAACTGCTATTACTTCCTCAACACTGCTGCAGTCAAAGGGTCCTGATATGTCATGTACCCATTGTTTATTTTAATCCTTGTGATTCCTCTAAGAGAAAGCTATTATTTGCATTTTACAAATAAGGAAGAAGATCAAGATGTAAATTTTGGTCATAGTTACGTGTGTGTGCATGCATGCTCAGGTTTGTCTGACTCTTTACGACACTGTGGACTGTAATCTGCCAGGCTCCTCTGTCCATGGGAGTTTTTCTTTTTTTCAGGTAAGAATACTGTAGTGGGTTGCCACTTCCTTCTCCAGCAGATCTCTCCAACACAGGGATCAAACCCACAAGTGAGTCACCTGGGGACCCTTATAGTTGCCTGCTGCTGCTGCTAAGTTGTTTCAGTCATATCCGACTCTGTGTGACCCCATAGACACAGCCCACCAGGTTCCCCCATCCCTGGGATTCTCCAGGCAAGAACACTGGAGTGGGCTGCCATATCCTTCTCCAATGCATGAAAGTGGAAAGTGAAAGAGAAGTCACTCAGTTGTGTGCGACCCTTAGCGACCCCATGGACTGCAGCCCACCAGGCTCTTCCATCCATTGGATTTTCCAAGCAAGAGTACTAGAGTGGGATGCCATTGCCTTCTCCACATAGTTGCCTAGGGATGTTCAAATAATGGTCTTAGTCTAACATCCATCAATGGAAGCTAAACTTACAGATATGTGAATGGGCAGAAGTTTAAAAAGAGTGTCACTTTATAAACAAAGGAACTTATTTTTAAATATTGAGAATGAAAGAAATGACCAAAAGGCATAGCATCATCAAATTAGAATAAAAGGAGCAGTGTATAATGAGTATATAGACTTTAGGGTTTCCATCTTAACAGGAACAGTATCTGCTCACAGGGTCAGGGCCTGGTTCTAGATAAATGGAAAGGTATGCATTTCATTAGGTGCACTTTTCAGAGACAGTTGAGACTTAGGCCTATGTGGAAAATCTCTGGCTGATCTATCACTAACTGAAAACCCAGTTTATTAACAATTAGTGAAGATTGAACCTATTGCCAGTAAGCACATGAAAAAAAGTGCTCAACATCGTAAATAGTCAGAAAAATGAGACCATATGGCCACTAAATACTCAGTTAAGTGACTAGAATGAAGGAAATTGACAGCCACAGGTATCAGTGAGGGTGAGGAACAACTAACACTTCGCTACATTGTAGATGAGTAGGTGACATGAGGCAGTTATCTTGGATATTTTTAACAGTTTCATAAAAAGTTAAAAAGAATATGCTCTATGACCTAACAATTACATTTATATGCAAAGAAATGTTTCCAAGAGAAATGAAAACATGTCTACAAAGAGCCTAATATGAGAATGTTCATAGCAGCTTTATTCATAATCATAAAAATAAACTGAGGACAGCCTAGGTGTCTGTCAATAGAAGAAGAAGTAGTATATTCAGACAGTGGAGTACTATAGGCAGTAACAAGTAGTAACATGAATGCATCTGAAAACATGATGAGTGAAAGATTCCAGATACAACAAAATATTAATCGATAGTGTACATTTCCCTTTATGTAAACATTTTAATAAGGAACATCTCTCGTGAAGGACGTCAGTTCCTTTTAGCACAGGATATTGACTGGAAAAAATATAAAGGAACTTCTGGAGTGATGAAAATATTCTGCATCCTCATAGGACTATGGATTGAACAGTACACTTCCAATTGGTATCATTTAATATATGTAAATTATACTTCTCTATATATGTTCTTTTGAATTATTAAACCTTGCAGATTATGGGCTTCCCTGATAGCTCAGTTGGTAGAGAATCCACCTGCAATTCAGGAGACCTTGGTTTGATTCCTGGGTCAGGAAGATCTGCTGGAGAAGGGATAGGCTACCCATTCCAGTATTCTTAGGCTTCCCTGGTGGCTCAGCCAGTAAAGAATGTGCTTGCAATGTGGGAGACCTGAGTTCAGTCCCTGGGCTGGAAAAGGCTAGCCACTCCAGTTTTCTGGCCTGAAGAATTCCATGGACGATATGTATAATCCACTGGGTCACAAACAATCAGACACAGCTGAGCAACTTTGACAGATTATGGGTAACCCAGCCCAGGGTCATTTTTCGGATCTGAGGGATAATGAGAAAGAGGGTACATTTGAACCTGACGTGTCTTCTCAGAAATCCTATTAAATGTTACTTTTAGGAATAACGGGTGAAATCGTCTCCTTTTTGGTCCAAAATGCCTCTCAAATTTAATTTACTACCTACTCCCTCAACCCCCTGCATCCCTTACTTTCCCCTGGACATCCTCACTAGACAGATGCTCATTTAAAATGATACTGTTACCCCTTTGAATTAACTGACTGTGCTCAGAGAGGTAGAACTCCCATGATGCTACAACAAACTCAGCTTGTGCAAAGACAGGAGTAATTTTAAAAACTCAAGTGTCATGTCTGGGATTTTTTTTTATTAACCTCTCCTAGAACTCTTCTCTGCTGTCATACATAAATCAGAGGATTATGAAAGAACTAGTCAAAGAGGCTGTTTCCTTCTAAGGCTGTAATTTGGCTCCATGAATTATTAATTATTAAACCGGTATGGCATCAGCTCCTCAGAACCTAATATAAATGTAAAAGGCTCACCTTATCAGTTATAATCTAAGGAGCTGCAGTAATGTAATTCTTTCCATTTAGTGCTCTGTGGTATGTTAAAGGGAGTTGGAATATTCAATCCATGAACCTTTCTGAAATAAAATACAAGGAAGAGGATTTTTTTTCTTTGCAAATAGATTTGAAATTCAGTATAAGGAAGCAGATGTGGATTGCTTCAAGGGTTTTGATTATCATGAAGGATGGAGTTGTTTCATAGATGCTGAAGAAATAACAGGACATGTAAAAGACTGTGGTTGAAGAAAACTGTCTGAAAGCGAAGCTTTGGAACATCTTGCATCTCTGCTTCTGCTAAGGAGGAAATAAATAATGCACCAAGGATTGAAGTTGTGCTAAAGATAAGTTCAGTATTGGTTGAAAGCTAGACATCTGATCTAGTAAGTATGTTGTTTTTCATATGTGAATTATAGCTCTTCAAAGAAGCAAGAACTAAGAATGCTTGATACTTTTTGTTTTTTTCTGGGATGCTTAGCTTTAATACTTGATGAAGCCTCTCAGACTCTTTTGGTGTCTCTTTAATATATAATGCTGTTTTATTTTAAAAAACCTCCTGAAGAAAAAATATATGAGCTTAACTCTGTTCTTATTTTGCAAACATAAGATTAGTGTCATGTGCAGAGTTGTCTTTTTCTTTTATCAGCAATTTCTGAATATTTCAGAACTGTGCTTTCCAAGTATACACACAACTGATTCTGTCAGATTCAGACAACAGCGGTCTTACCTGATATTACAAATGCCACAACTGTTCAACACCAGAATTTAAAGAAGGAAATTATACCAATGCTCTGACCTAGCCAATGATTATGAATTTTGGCTTTATTAATAGTTTAATAAGGTAGAAGTACATGGTATGGCTAGCTATGCTAAAATAAATGTGTTATGTTTCTGTAGCTTAGCCAGTCTAAGATACTGTTTTAGAAATAATTGGTTAAATCTGTGCACACTTGCATACTATTAATAGGAGATTTAGTAGCTTTAATATTTTGAGTACACTGCAGTGATGCTAGTCCTGTTTGACTTACATTAAAACAAATTACGGTTTTAAAAAATAATTTTATGAGGTTAAATTTGGTACAGGAAAGTAGAGAGTAAATTCATGCTATAAGAACAGCTAAATGTGAAGATGACCTACGAGATAAAAACACCTTGATTGCACGGTGACTTTTGTTAGTCAGTTTTTAACATAATGACAAGTTAACATTTTGTGTGGACCTATATGACGTTAAAAGTTTAAAAATAGCGATGATTTTTCCTGGTTAGGCCAGAGAGGCCAGGATATGACATGTAGTACTTCAAATATAAAAAACAGTTCATCAAAAATTATGAAAATGCCTGTAATTTTAAGTAGCCTTGAACAATAGCATACATTTCCACAGAGTTTTCTGAATGAAAGAAATGCCACATAATTGTAGGATGCATTAAAATAAGAGCAAAAAATAACATTTCTCCTTTCAGGTGAAATAATCATTTTATGTTTTAAATAAAAATTGTTTTGTGGATGCAAAATTAGGAGCAAATATGCATCCAAATGACAATTACAGGAAATTGTTTCATTGATAATACAGTACTACTAATATTGTACACAGTTTAGACCCATTTCCACTACTAGCCAACAGCTAACATTTTTTTCTAAGGTAATATTTCCCTGACAGTATTTTCTGTGTGAGATGTTCCCCCATTAAATATATATTAGGTATACACCTAATATATGTGTTAGTATACTGTATTGGTGTTTTTCTTTCTGGCTTACTTCACTGTGTATAATAGGCTCCAGTTTCATCCACCCACCTCATTAGAATTGCAATTAAAATAAATAAATTTATATTAAAAAATAAATAAAAATAAATTCCCCATTAAAATTCTTTTAAAAAGAAAAATATATTTATTTTAGGGGGAAAATGAATAGCTGTAGGTTTACTATTGGCAGTTTATTACGCTTGTACTGAGCAGACTATGCTTTGGTTCAATATTAAAACAAGTCTCTTTATAACCAAAGCATTTCCAAGATCCAGTTTCTGGCCCATCACTGTTGGACAGCATATTTAGAATTCCCTGAAACTCTTGGAAATTAAATTTGATCACTAATGATAGGCTCATTCTCCGTTCTGTTTTGTTAACCCAATATGGTTCCCTACTTTTCATTGCCCAGAGATTTGGATTAAGTATTTGAGTTTTAATGAAACCATAGAGTATAGGATCAGGCTGTTTCAGAGGTTAATTTGTTAGCTTAATGTTAAATTGTAAAAATGTCCAATGAAAGATGGTAAGTTAAAAATCCATAAGGACTTAGGAGTTAGGAAGCATTTGGGAAAAAAAAGAAAAAAAAGCAAAGAGCATCCTCAGGCTTGAACAGGTGTTATGCTAAGAAAGCCATTGATGGTGGGAAAAAAGGTAAAACTTCTGTTTTTGCTCCATATCTGTGATCACATTCTGTTTTGAATTGTTTTTGCCCTGGGTTAGTCTCTCGGGTTAGTCCTGACATTTCTCACTGCTGGCCATGTTAAGCCAGGACAAATATTTAAGCTTGTAAGTCACTTGCTACGCTCTGTCTGGTGTCTTCTTTTAATCTTTTATATACTCACGTAAGGTTTGAGCCACGGTCACTTCTGTGACCACATTTCAAGACTGTGTTCATATGGTGGACTTTTTTCATGATGTCTTAGGATCCAGCTTTGATTTCAGACTGGATTAGACGAGAGTTGTTTTTGAAAACAAGTGATGCTGCTTTCTAGCCTTTGCATACTCTGTTATCTCTCTGAGGCTTTGTTTTTCCTCATTGTAAATGAAGATAATAAAATTATCTCGTTCATTAGATGATTGAAAGAATCCAATGAGAGAGTGCAGGTAAAATACTTAGTTTTTGTTTTTCTTATATTAGATGTTCAGTAAATCTGTTACTACATTCACCTGTTATATCAGGAGGGCTTCTGTTTTTCAAAAAAATAAAAGAATCTCTACAATTAATTCTAGTTTTGGGTGGTAATGGGTTTGATCTGGTGTGTGGATTCTGAGTAGAGTAGCCATGAATCTTATTTAAATCTATATTTATTTTTAATGAGAATAAAAAAATCAAATGGTTTCTGTCATTACCAACTCACCACATAATCATGCTGTGGTGGGAATCTTGAATCTTGTAAAGACTAACCTCCCTATTTTTCTTCAAATAAAATCAATAGATGTGAGTGATTTTATTAGTTATGAAATATATCAAGGAGAAATTAACTGTGTACATCAGTAATATAATTTAATGTGGGTAGACAAACTGAGACTAATTGTGGGGTTACTTTATTTATATAAGTGAGCTCTATAGGTTGAAAATCAATCCTGTTATGATTTCCAGGTTTTCTGCCTTCAGTAATATGGAACCTTTTCTCCTTTAAGACCTATCTTCTTCATAGAACTTTCCTGATAAACACCACCATGAAATAATAGTTTTCTTATTTTAAACATTTATACTGTAACAAAACTAGAAACCTCTTCCTGTATTATTTTGAAAGTTTCCCTGCTTTTTCCCCATATCTTTTTTCTCCCTGAAATTTTATTCCGAAGTTTTGGAATCGTGTGTTGACATCAAACTTTCCTCTGCCCACAAACACTGTATTTCTGTGGATAAGTTGAGAAGTAAGTAATAGAGCTCAGCTTCTAAATGTTAGTTCAATAAATCAATGAGATGTAAAATGTAGGTTTATTAACAATTAGATATTTCTAAAATATCAGTAAAATATTAATGTTTCCTACATGACTATCTAAATGATGGTACAAAAAAAATCACACCTATTATCACTTTTAAAATAAAAAATTTGGTGATATTTTCCACCCGTAAGCAAAAAAAAAAATAACTTTCTGATGGCTTTTATTCCAGGTTTTCCAACAACTACTTTGCATTAGTTTGGATTATGCTCTTCGTAATAGGAGAAACACTACTCGATGCCCCAATTCTCAGGTCGTAACTGAATAGATATACTGCCTTCCCTTTTTCCTCCCCTGGTTTAAAATTACCCCCTTGGGGGAGCAAACTTATAGTTCACTTATGGGATTCTTAAAATATAGAGGTTAATGTATAAGGAAACTAATAGAGAACATGTATGTGTGTGCTTAGTCTCTCAGTCGTGCCTGGCTTTTTGCGACCAATGGACTGTAGCCTGCCAGGCTCCATGCTGCTACTGCTGCTAAGTCGCTTCGGTCGTGTCCGACTCTGTGTGACCCCACAGACGGCAGCCCACCAGGCTCCCCCATCCCTGGAATTCTCCAAGCAAGAACACTGGAATGGGTTGCCATTTCCTTCTCCAATGCATGAAAGTGAAAAGTGAAAATGAAGTTGCTCAGTCATGTCCAACTCTTAGCGACCCCATGGACGGCAGCCTACCAGTCTCCTCAGTCCATGGGATTTTCCAGGCAAGGGTACTGGAGTAGGGTGCCATTGCCTTCTCCAAGCCAGGCTCCATAGTACATGCCAAATAATCATTTCATTTTAAGCTGTGCTACTCTTTCCTGCTTTCGAATATATACCAAATATTGAAATAAAGATGATCTTGCTATTTCCACGTTGATCGACCTGTTTAGAGTTATTCTCCAAATAGGCCAAAATTACAATCAGTAATTACTTTTTAATAGGTTTTGGGGAGTTAGTTACATTATTTGGATCTCATAATTTTAGATTAAAAATGGACCTTGGAATCCATGCAGCTCATTACTCAAATGGGAGCTTAGTTCCCAAAAGGCCTCTCAAGGTCATCGAGCCCGTTAGTAGTGGAGTTATGGAGCCAGATAAAGAAATCGGGTCTCCTGACTTATTGTATAATATCTGCTTTAGTACATCTTATTTCCTCTGAGTCAGATCAATAAACTGTTCCCTAGTGACATTCAGACATCTCTCAGATATTTGTGGATAATGTAACACTGTGGCTATTATTTTGGAGTATCAATCCAGAAGTTAAGATAATACAGGATAGGTTGCACTTGAATATGCTTTCATGTGCAAATTATTTCACAACTTGGATCTTTTTTTCCTGCAAAATAGTAGCTTTCTGATATATTTTTTTTTGTTTTCTCAAATGGAATGAGGGATAGAGATAATTCATGTAATTCAAGGGAAAGGAAGCAAACAACAAAAAGAATTATTTCATTCTTATTCAAAAGGAACAGTACACCTATTTGATGTTTTCTTTAGAGATCCCCAATCCATTGTTTCTATAGCTGATGATAGTTTGCTCTTCCGAAAGGCTGCACACTTTGCAGAGGTTAAAGCTTGCACCACACAAGTGTAGCTATTTGTTCACTACACTGCATTGCTAGGTGAACTTTAACTAAGAGCTCAAAAAGTGAACAGCTTAATCCTACAGAAGCAATTTTGTTAACCGGCAAAAGGGTACCTGGATTTTGAGTATTTCTCAGAGGAGCTTGGCTGGGAATTTAAAATACCTTAGAGTTCCTCTTGGGACAAAGAACAGCTGCTGGATGGTAATCTAATAAAACAGAATCGAACAAAAATGAGGTCTGTGACATAAGTGCTGCTGAATTCCTCTCCAACAGCTCAAGCATTTTTGCGTTGACAGACTGATCAAGACAATGGACTTGTGGAGGTGGCCTCACCGGGGCAGCTAGAACCTTGCTGCAGCCTTGCGCCTCCTACTCCCCTTGCATCCAAGTTTAATGAGATTTTATTGTGTCCTAAACATATGGTCTAAGTGCTGAGCTTCTTGACCATTTTTGTCTGATGGTTTCTTCCATTTGAATTTAGGAGTAGGTATGAGCAATTGAGCCAAATGAAAATTAACATAATAAATGGCATAGAGAAAGGAGCTCTGGATTCAAAGTTGAAAGTTTCAGATGCAGGTGTTTCCTCCATCATCTCTAATTTTAAGCAAGTTTCTCAAACTATCTTGCATTATATCTACCGGTTTCTTGTAAAATATAATACTGATTTCCATCTTCTTTATGGTTCAAGATTTGTTTTTTTTTTTTAATAATTAAATGGACTTAAGCTATTTGAAAGTTATTTTTTTAAGTGGCTTATACTCTTTGTTGGGTTATTATAATTGCAGTCATTCCTTTTGTATTTTCTCTTGAATAGAGGACTGCATTCGATTACTCAGGCTTTCTTAACGAAATACTTCGAACTGGGTAACTTCAGCAGCAGTAATATTTGTTTCCCAAACCTGACAGTTAGAAGTCAGAGATCAAAGTTTCTGTAGGTTGGTTCCCTCTGAGTGTTATGAGGGAGAAGCCCCTCCAGGCCTTTCTCTAATTGCTGGTGATTTGCTACCACTCTTCACTGTTCCTTGACATACAGAGGCTTCACCCTGATTTTAACTGTAATCTTCACATGGTGTTCTGTTTATGTAGCTGTCTGTGTCCAAAGTTTTCTTTTAAAAAGATATTACTATTCGCGGTTTTTTGTATTTCCATACAAATCTTGAGATAATTTGTTCTAGTTCTGTGAAAAATACTGTTGGTAGCTTGATGGGGATTGCATTGAATCTGTAAATTGCTTTGGGTAGTATACTCATTTTCACTATATTGACTCTTCCGATCCATGAACATGGAATATTTCTCCATCTCTTAGTGTCCTCTTTGATTTCTTTCATCAGTGTTTTATAGTTTTCGATATATAGGTCCTTAGTTTCTTTAGGTAGGTGTACTCCGAGGTACTTTATTCTTTTCGTTGCAATGGTGAACGGAATTGTTTCCTTAATTTCTTTTTCTATTTTCTCATTATTAGTGTATAGGAATGCAAGGGATTTCTGAGTGTTTATTTTATATCCTGCCACTTTACTATATTCATTGATTAGCTCTAGTAGTTTTCTGGTCGAGTCTTTAGGATTTTCTATGTAGAGGATCATGTCATCTGCAAACAGTGAAAGTTTTACTTCTTCTTTTCCAATTTGGATTCCTTTTATTTCTTTTTCTGCTCTGATTGCTGTGGCCAAAACTTCCAGAACTATATTGAATAGTAGCGGTGAAAGTGGGCACCCTTGTCTTGTTCCTGACTTTAGGGGAAATGCTTTCAGTTTTTCACCATTGAGGATAATGTTTGCTCTTTTGTCTCTCTTTTTTTTTTGGTCTTTTATATTTTGTCCTACCTCCTTTCGAAGACAATGGGCTGCTTTTCTGGGTGCCTGGTGTCCAGTGTTCAGAAGTTGTTTTGTGGTATTTGCTCTGCGTTCAAATGACCTATCAATAAATTTGTGGGGGAGAAACTGGTCTCCCCATCCTATTCCTCCAGCATCTTAGGGCCACCTCCAGATTTTTATTTTAAAATTAAGTTTTATTGCAGTATAATTGCTTTACAATGTTGTGTTCCTAAATATTTTGCAAAGTGAGAATTTTGGTACCAGAAAAACATGCCTTAAATTTCAGATCTGCCTCATGTTACTTATTTGAACTTTCAGAGCCAAATGAAGCAATCTAAATGCTAATATACTCTCTTGAACATTGAGGATAGAGGTATCCAATATTCTAAGGGGTCAGCAGCTTAGTCAATATATGTGAAAAGCTTAGTGTAGTTCTTTCCAGTTGGCAAATGTATGACTATCACTGAGGATGAAATTTCTGGCTTTTCCTTTTACCTCTCAAGTGCCTCCATTGTCCTCCCCTCCTTGGTCCACATTTCCACAACCTTATTTCAGTTCCTTGTCATGTCTCCTGTTTACCGCTGCTGGTACCCCTCTAGCAGATTCTCACATTAATCCAGTGAGATGCTGATCATGAAACTCTCAGAGTTACATTCAATCCCAGTGACTCCCTACTGCAGAATGAAGCCAAAATTCTGTAGCTTCAACCAAGAGGATCTCTCTGCATCCTTACTCCCAATTTCACCCTCACATTGCCCTCCTCTTTTCCACATTGATCTCATAAACCTAGAACTTGACTTACAGCTTTCCTGATGCCACAGTGTTAATTCTCAGTGTCATCACGCACCAGATTCTCTCTGCTTGGAGTCTCACCACAGGTCTATTTGTAGTTTTTTTTTTTTTGTTTTTTGTTTTTAAATCTCTTCTCCAACTTTAAAACCCTGTCTCCTCTGAGACTGCCTGGAGTCATTTCTTTCATGAAATTTTATTTCCTTAACATTTTCACAGGAAAAGGACATTTCCTCATGAACTTAATTTAGTTGTACATCCATCAGTGTAACTTTTATTTAATTCTATGATTTTTTCCTCTACTAGCCTATAGGTGCCTTGAGACATATAGCAATGTTATTCATAATCACCAGCTTCCTCCCACATCCTCCCAGCAGATTTGGCTGAGAACACTAGCTAAATAAATATATATTGCATGGACTCAGAAAACTATGGTCTCAGAAAAAAAATGCTGGTAATAAAAGATGATGAAGGAACAGAAGAAAGGAAATGCTAAAATAGGTGTCGAGAACGTGCACAGCAATGTTTCTCATGTTTTCAGATTAGGTTCCATTTCATATACAGAGGAGTCTGGCAGGCTACAGTCCATAGGGTCACAAAAAGTTGGATACAACTGAAAGACTAACACGTTCACTTTGCAAAATTAAATAGAATAGAATAAATGAAACACACAAAAATATAATAGTGCATTATATCTAGTAAGGATGCATAAAAATCACTTCTTGTCTCTCTTTGCTCAGTCGTATATATGTGTATGTGGGGTTTCCTTGCAGCTCAGAAGGTAAGGAATCCATCTGCAATGCAGGGGATCTGGTTTGATCCCTGGGTCTGGAAGATCCTTTGGAGAAGGAAATGGTTACCCACTCTAGTATTCTTGCCTGGAGAATTCCAAGGACGGAGGAACCTGGCAGGCTACAGTCCCTGGGATTGTAAAGAGTCAGACACGACTGAGCCACTAACACTACTGTGCTATGTATGTGTGTGTACCTCTCTGTGTGTGTGTTATTTCTGTATTTGTGTGTGCAGATATGCTAGATTACTATGTAAAAGGAATGCTTCACTATGGGACATAGAAACAATGTCTGGAATCCACTGAAGTAAAGTCAAGAATAGTTTTAAAAGGGCAGTTCCTGCTAACGAGGGAATACAATATGAATGAAGAGACGAACAGAAGAATCAGGTTTCAGAGTGAAGAAGCAGCTGTGTGGGTGCTGGAGTACTGCGGATTCAAGGAAGCATAGACCACTGGATCTTAATTACTCCACTTGCCTCACCATTTTTTCAAGGTCAGGTACCTGATCTAATTGTTATTCCTGTACTTGTGAAAGTAAAGTTGCTCAGTCATGTCCAACTCTTTGCGACCCCATGGACTGTAGCCTACCAGGCTCCTCCATCCGTGGGATTTTCCAGGCAACAGTACTGGAGTGGCTTGACATTTCTTTCTCCAGGAAAGCTTCCCAACCCAGGGATTGAACCCAGGTCTCCCACATTGTAGGCAGACGCTTTACCATCTGAGCCACCAGGGAAGCCATTCTTGTACCTATTCCTGTTTATTTACTACACTGGTTTTCATTTAGTCCAATAGTGGATAAATTTGGCGCTACTCTCATTTTTCTCTGTGGAATTCTTCTTTCCTGTTCTTGGGCTTTAGGCTTTTATTTTGACACATTCAGTAGATGTCCTTTTGGACACTAGTCCTAGTTCTGTTGCTTTTATATCATGCAAGGGCCACCACAGATCATATCCTATAATATTCTGCATTTGCCACATCTGTCTAGCCCCTTTCTTCAGGTGAATTATCCTTGAGGACATAAATCATACATATATTTATTTCATAGTATTCTGCCTTTTCTATTATAACGTAAAATCCAAATTAGCAGGAATCTCCTCTGATTGGGTTCACATTAGGGGTTTCATAAATGTGTATGCGAAGAGCTGACTCATTTGAAGAGACCCTGATGCTGGAAAAGATTGAGAGCAGGAGGAGAAGGGGACGACAGAGGATAAGATGGTTGAATGGCATCACCGACTCAATGGACATGTGTTTGGGTGGACTCCGGGAGCTGGTGATGGACAGGGAGGCCTGGAATGCTGTGGTTCATGGAGCTGCAAAGAGTTGGACACAGCTGAGTGACTAAACTGAACTGAAATGTGTATGTGTGTGTGCTGTCGCTTCAGTTGTGTCCATCTCTTTGCAACCCTAGGGACTGTCATCAGGCTTTTCTGACTATGGGATTCTCCAGGCAAGAATACTGGAGTGGGTTACTATGCCCTCCTACAGGGGATCTTCCCAACTCAGGCATTGAAGAGGTTTCATAAATAGCAAAGAGTTGGACACAGCTGAGTGACTAAACTGAACTGAAATGTGTATGTGTGTGTGCTGTCGCTTCAGTTGTGTCCATCTCTTTGCAACCCTAGGGACTGTCATCAGGCTTTTCTGACTATGGGATTCTCCAGGCAAGAATACTGGAGTGGGTTACTATGCCCTCCTACAGGGGATCTTCCCAACTCAGGCATTGAAGAGGTTTCATAAATGTGTCCAACTTTATAGAAAAAGTAAAGTGGAAATGAAAATTCGTGAATAAGATGGCCAGAAAAGTAAAAGTAGATTAAGTATAGTGGAATCAAAATAAAACTATTAAGTGAAATTTGATAAAAATCTAAGAGTAACTACTTAAAAAAGAGTTATAAAAAACTCAAGTAAATTAACTAAATTAATTTAGTAAATTAATAACATCTACTTGCTACTCTAAATGAATAAATTGGTAAAAAATGGGAAATGAAAACATAAAAGTACACTTTTTAGAAAACTATGAAGCGTGCACTAACAAAAGATATTTTCTGTCTATATAGATATATACATGGATTCAAGTAATGTTAAGAAAAAGAATCAATTGGTAATTGAATGCAAATGACTGTGTTCTGTATAATTGGAGATGATGAAAGATAATTTTAAAATCAGGTTGTGTTTTTATTTTGCCGATTGTTTCTTTTGCTCTGCAGAAGCTTTTTAGTTTAATACGTGACTTATTTGATAGAATTTATTTTATATGTGGGGCTTCCCTGGTGGCTCAGAGGTTAAAGCATCTGCTTCCAATGCGGGAGACCAGAGTTCGATCCCTGGGTCGGGAAGATCCCCTGGAGAAGGAAATAGTAACCCACTCCAGTATTCTTGTCTGGAGAATCCCAAGGATGTAGAAGCCTGGTAGGCTAAGTCCACGGGGTCGCAAAGAGTAGGACACGACTGAGCGATTTCACTCACTCACTCACTCACTCATTTTATGTGTGAATGCTTAACTGTGAAAGAAGAATCTGATTTTCATGTTTCATGGACTGATGCTTTAATATCTACTTCTATGGCTCTGCATCTTTCTAATGAATACAAAACATGCTCAAATATAGCCTTTAACATTTTTTAAAAAATGTGCTCACTTCCCTGAACTTTCCTCTAGGCCTATTACTCAATTTTCCTCCTCTCCTCAACTATAAAGCTCCTCTAATATGTCATAATTTTATTGGAACCGCTTTATACCTTCAATTCCTTCCTCAGTTTTACTCACTGGACTTCCATCCTCAACCCTTAATTGTCAAGAATGATCTTCATATTGCTAAGTTGAAAAGACATTTCTCTTTTTAGCATATTAATAAAGTTCTTATAAGTTAATTAGTTGGTTTCCCACTGCTCAGTGGTAAAGAATCCACCTGCAATGCAGGAGACCCAGTTTCCACCCCTGGATCAGGAAGATCCCCCTGGAGAAGGAAATGGCAACCCACTTCAGTATTCTTGCCTGGGAAATCCCATGGACAGAGGAGTCTGGTGAGTTAGTCTATGGTGTCACAAAGAGGCAGTCACAACTGATCACCCACACACTACATACCAGGTAATCCCACAAACATGTCCAAATCTTGGCTCTAAGCTAGGTTCATTAGGATCTCTTGTAACTTTAGGTAAAATTTCTCAGCTTGCAGTCTCTCTGAATCTTACCTGAAGTAACTATGGGTTCCCAGGCTTTTCTGGACATGTATTCTGGTAAGAGGATCTGACTTCCCTGGTGGCTCAGAAGGTAAAGCATCTGCCTACAATGTGGGAGACTGGGGTTCAATCTCATCACTCACTCACTCACTCATTTTATGTGTGAATGCTTAACTGTGAAAGAAGAATCTGATTTTCATGTTTCATGGACTGATGCTTTAATATCTACTTCTATGGCTCTGCATCTTTCTAATGAATACAAAACATGCTCAAATATAGCCTTTAACATTTTTTAAAAAATGTGCTCACTTCCCTGAACTTTCCTCTAGGCCTATTACTCAATTTTCCTCCTCTCCTCAACTATAAAGCTCCTCTAATATGTCATAATTTTATTGGAACCGCTTTATACCTTCAATTCCTTCCTCAGTTTTACTCACTGGACTTCCATCCTCAACCCTTAATTGTCAAGAATGATCTTCATATTGCTAAGTTGAAAAGACATTTCTCTTTTTAGCATATTAATAAAGTTCTTATAAGTTAATTAGTTGGTTTCCCACTGCTCAGATCCTCTAATATGTCATAATTTTATTGGAACCGCTTTATACTTTCAATTCCTTCCTCAGTTTTACTCACTGGACTTCCATCATCAACCCTTAATTGTCAAGAATGATCTTCATATTGCTAAGTTGAAAAGACATTTCTCTTTTTAGCATATTAATAAAGTTCTTATAAGTTAATTAGTTGGTTTCCCACTGCTCAGTGGTAAAGAATCCACCTGCAATGCAGGAGACCCAGTTTCCACCCCTGGATCAGGAAGATCCCCCTGGAGAAGGAAATGGCAACCCACTTCAGTATTCTTGCCTGGGAAATCCCATGGACAGAGGAGTCTGGTGAGTTAGTCTACGGTGTCACAAAGAGGCAGTCACAACTGATCACCCACACACTACATACCAGGTAATCCCACAAACATGTCCAAATCTTGGCTCTAAGCTAGGTTCATTAGGATCTCTTGTAACTTTAGGTAAAATTTCTCAGCTTGCAGTCTCTCTGAATCTTACCTGAAGTAACTATGGGTTCCCAGGCTTTTCTGGACATGTATTCTGGTAAGAGGATCTGACTTCCCTGGTGGCTCAGAAGGTAAAGCATCTGCCTACAATGTGGGAGACTGGGGTTCAATCTCTGGGTTGGGAAGATTTCCTGGAGAAGGAAATGGCAACCCACTCCAGTATTCTGGCATGGAAAATCTCATGGACGGTGGAACCTGATAGGCTATAGTCTATGGGGTTGCAAAGAGTCAGACATGATTGAGAGACTTCACTTCCGGAAGTGATGCTATCAGGTCAATAAAATCTGTGGAAATCTGAATTTCTCCCTGGATGGTTGATAAAGGAGTTTGGAGCTATGTTCTCCGCAAAGATTGCAGGAAGGAGTGCCAGTCCCTTTACAGACACAAGACTCTAAAACAACAAGCATATCTCCTTAACCTCAGGATGTAGAAGTAGAGGGACTGTAGCACAGGAGGTATTTATGGGTCATTAAGGATGCAGAGTACATCATGAGAAACGCTGGGCTGGAAGAAGCACAAGCTGGAATCAAGATTGCTGGGAGAAATATCAATAACCTCAGATATGCAGATGACACCCCCTTATGGCAGAAAGTGAAGAGGAACTGAAAAGCCTCTTGATGAAAGTGAAAGTGGAGAGTGAAAAAGTTGACTTAAAGCTCAACATTCAGAAAATGAAGATCATGGCATCTGGTCCCATCACTTCATGGCAAATAGATGGAGAAACAGTGGAAAGAGTGTCAGACTTTATTTTTGAGCTCTAAAATCACTGCAGATGGTGACAGCAGCCATGAAATTAAAAGACACTTACTCCTTGGAAGGAAAGTTATGACCAACCTAGATAGCATATTGAAAAGCAGACACATTACTTTGCCAACAAAGGTCTGTCTAGTCAAGGCTATGGTT
>SJYC01123665.1:0-13868 GCA_006408675.1 Madoqua kirkii | reverse complement strand
ATTTCCTTCCCTTTAGGTCATGACAGAGCATAACGTAGAGTTCTCTGTGCTATACACAAAGTTCTCACTAGTTATCTATTTTATACGTATTAGTATATATATATGTTAAGTGGGGGTAGGATGAACTGGGAGCTCAATGGTTCTTGAGGTGTGACCCCCGCATACCAGCAACACCCTCACCGTCTGACAACTTGGGAGAAGTGCAGCTCCCCAGACCCTACCACAGACCTACTGAATGGGACCCTGGGGGAGGGAGCAGTCAGTCTGTTTTGTAATCACCTGACTTTCCTTCGTTGAAAGTTTTGGAGCATCTGTATGTGTGTGTGATATTCTAAAACAGAGGAAGATGACGAGTTTGAATTGCAGATCTAAGGAAAAGGAGTGGATGAGATTGTGCATAAGAGAAGAACAGTAAATCAGGGGCTCACAGGGAAGCACGGCTCCTCTCAGAGGGCTTGGTTGTTTTGCTCTATCGCCAGTGCCTCAGGCACTCAACTCTGACGCAGGCACTGAGACCCTCAAGTTCACCTGCTCTTTAGCACAATAGTCTGACTATTTTAAAAGAAGTTGCTTTTGAAGAAAATTCTTTAGAAGTAAATTTTTCAGCTTTAGCTCTCAGTAGTGTCAAAACTAGCGTTAGCAAAAGCCTCTGGCAATAAATAAATGGATTAACAAAGCAAACCTAAAAGGAGTGCACAGAAATTTTCCAGATCAGAAAGCAGTCTTCTTTTCTTACCACAAATGTTATATTTGCAGAGACATACTTGGCATTGTCGTGTTTGTTGATGATATGGCTCATTTTTTAGTGTCCTCTTGGCAAATGTACTTGCTGAAGAATTAAGTCACGCAGACCTCAGAGACGGTAACTAATGCAATTGACTTAAGTATCTTCAAATTCCAGTGCATGAGATTTTATGGCTTTGTGTACCATTGATTAATTAAATACAAATTCGATAAATATGCGGACAGATCATTTGTGGATCACCCATAGTTTTCAAGAATTGTATTTCCTGAGTTTACTTTTAATATGTCCAGTAAGTCAGAACCAGTTATGCGAAAGGAACCAAGTGATGCATGTATATGATTGTATTTGAATATAGAGTGTATCTTTGAATAATTGGGTATCAGTGTATAACAAAGACAAATATTCTGAAATCTTTTCTTTTACTTCATTTTTCCAATGAACAGGTACAGCATGTGGTTAACCAACTAGTTCAAAATCCTGTACTTGATTAAAGATTAATTCAGGATTGGAACCAGTACCTTGTGCTATAGTGGGTCTATTATATATTCCAAGCTGCATTCACTTGTATGGTCTTCAGTTCATTTAAAAAATGTTATTATTGAAGTCAAAATGAATTGTTATACATTCAATAACTTAATAAATAATACATTTGAATAAATACAAAGGAGTCCCACAAGAAGCCCATTATTGAGTAGAAATATGATATACATTAATAAGCATGTATGAGTATATGTGATTCAGAAGTAACATTTTTAGGAAGGAAAGGTATCTTATTTAGACCTCGCAAATCTGTATGATCTGATTGGATTAGCATTGCTTACAATAAGGCCCACGAGAAATGCAGCTATGTTTCTATAGGAGTGTCCATAAAGGCACTCTTATTCCCAGAGAAATATTCTAACAAACTGAAGATAAAATGTTATCTTTGGAGGCCTCTTCTTATATATACCCTATTCCTATGAGTACCAGGTAATAAATAAAGTATTAGATTTTCAGTTTAAATTTAATTGAGTCCTGCAGTGGATTCAACTGTGGCATTCAAACATTGCTTTTGGAGGTATAGAGATAGGGAGTTATTTAGCAATGCCGCATGACTAATTGCTAGTAATTGCCTACAGGAAAGGAGTTGGAGAAGCTTATCTCCAGAGCCTCCCCATCATATTTTGTGCAACGGCCTTTGCAGCCCAGGACAGCAGCAGGGCGCAGAAGAGCCACTGGGAAATTATTAGCAAACATAGAGAAGGCAATGGCACCCACTCCAGTACTCTTGCCTGGAAGATCCCATGGACGGGGGAGCCTGGTGGGCTGCAGTCCATGGGGTCACTAAGAGTCAGACATGACTGAGCGACTTCACCTTCTCTTTTCACTTTCATGCATTGGAGAAGGAAATGGCAACCCACTCCAGTGTTCTTGCCTGGAGAATCCCAGGGACGAGGGAGCCTGGTGGGCTGCCATCTATGGGATCGCACAGAGTCGGACACGACTGAAGTGACTTAGCAGTGGCATGCAATATATAAAGCAGGTGGTCTCACTTTTTAAAATAAGCTTTGTGTAAAGTGAACCTTTATACAAATAGAAAACTGTGAAAACATGCTCTTTTAAATAATGCATTATTTTCATTCCTGATTAACCTTTATGTGCAATTGGCTCTTACAAATATAGTACTTTCCTATTTCAACTCTAGCTTCCTGCCACTTTGCAGTGACGAATGTGCTATGAACTAGTATTGAATATGGCTTCTAAAGAAATAGGTGATTTGACTACATATAAACAGAAAAATATGTTTACAAGAAACTTACATGTTGGAGTAAGTTTTTAAAGATAGAAATTTGGTATATGGTTAAATAAGATCTTTTTACAATGTTGTAAAAGCGTAGAGTTCATTTGTCATTTTTTTAATTTACTTTTTTTATTGAAGGATAATTGTTTTAGAGAATTTTGTTGTTTTCTGTCAAACCCCAACATGAATCAGCCATAGGTGCACATATATCCCCTCCTTTTTGAACCTCCGTCCCATCACCCTCCCCATCCCACCCCTCTAGGTTGATACAGAGCCTCTGTTTGAGTTTCTTGAGCCATATGGCAAATTCCCATTGGCTACCTATTTTACATATGGTGATGTAAGTTTTCATGTTTCTCTTTCCATACATCTCACCCTCTCCTCCCCTCTTCCCATGTCCATAAGTCTATTCTCTACATCTGTTTCTCCACTGCTGCCCAGAAAATAAACTCTTCAGTACCATTTTTCTATATTCTGTATATGTGTGTTAAAATGATATTTATGTTTCTCTTTCTGACGCACTTCACTCTGTATAATAGGTTCAAGGTTCATCCACCTCATCAGAACTGACTCAAATGCATTCCCTTTTATGGCTGAGTAATATTCCATTGTGTTTATGTACCACAATTTCTTTATCCATTCATTTGTTGATGGACATCTAGGTTGCTTTCATGTTCCAGCTATTGTAAATATTGCTGCAATGAACCAAGGAATACATGTGTCTTTTTCAATTTTTGTTTCCTCAGGGTATATGCCTAGGAATGTCATATGGTGGTTTTATTCCTAGATTTTTTAAGAAATCTCCATTCCGCCTTCCATAGTGGCTGTATGAATTTACATTCCCACCAACAATGCAAGAACGTTCCCTTTTCTCCACATCCTCTCCTGCATTTATCGTTTGTAGACTTTTTGATGATGGCCATTCTGACTGGTGTGAGGTAATATCTCATTGTGGTTTTGATTTTCATTTCTCTAATAACGAGTGATTTGAGCATCTTTTCATATCTTTGTTAGCCATCTGTATGTCATCTCTGGAGAAATGTCTCTTTAGGTCTTTTTCCCACTTTTTTATTGGGTTGTTTGTTTTTCTGGCATTAAGTTGTATGAGCTGCTTGTATATTTTGGAAATTAATCCTTTATCAGTTGTCTCATTTTATGTTATTTTCTTCTATTCTGAGGATTGTCTTTTCACCTTGCTTATAGTTTCCTTTGCTGTGCAAAAGCTTTTAAGTCTAATCAGGTGCCACTTGTTTATTTTTGTTTTTATTTCCATTACTCTAGGAAGTGGGTCATAGAGGATCTTGCTTTGGTTTATGTCATCGACTGTTCTGCCTGTGTTTTCTTCTAAAAGTTTTATAGTTTCTGATCTTACAATTAGGTCTTTAATTCATTTTATCTTTGTGTATGGTATTAGGAAGTATTCTAATTTCATTCCTTTACATGCAGCTGTCCAGTTTTCCTAACACCATTTATTGAGAGGCTGGTTTTGCCCCATTGTATATTCTTGCTTCCTTTGTCAAAAATAAGGTACCCATAGGTGCATGTTTTTTTCTGGGCTTTCTCTCATTCCATTGATCTATATTTCTGTTTTTCTGCCAGTACCATACTGTCTTGATGACTGTAGCTTTTTAGTATAATCTGAAGTCGGGAAGGTTGATTCCTTCAACTCCATGCTTCTTTCTTAAGGCTGCTTTGACTATTCGGGCTCTTTTGTGTTTCCATGTGAATTGTGAAATTTTCTGTTCCAGTTCTGTGAAAAATGCCATTGGTAATTTGTTAGGGATCGCATGGAATCTGTAAATTGCATTTGGTAGTATAGTCATTTTCACAGTATTGATTCTTCCTCCCCAGGGACATAGAATATCTCTCCATTTGTTTATGTTGTCTTTTATTTCTTTCATTAATGTCTTATAATTTTCTGTGTACAGTTCTTTCATCATCTTAGGTAAGTTTATTCCTATTTAATTCTTTTTGTTGAAATGGTGAATGGGATTGATTGCTTCATTTCTTTCTGATTTTTCATTGTTAGCATATAGAAATGCAAGTGATTTTTGTATATAGATTTTGTATCCTGCAACTTTGCTAAATTCACTGCTTACCTCTAGTAATGTTCTTATACTATCTTTGTGGTTTTATATGAACAGTATCATGTCATCTGCAAACAGGGAGAGCTTTACTGCTTCTTTTCCTTTTCCTTTTTCTGCATTCCTTTTATTTCTTTATTTTTCTAATTGCTATAGCTAGTACTTCCAGAAATATGTTGAATAATAGTAGTGAAAGTGGACACCCTTGTCTTGTTCCTGATCTTGGGGGGAATGCTTTCAGTTTTTCACCACTGAGAATAATGTTTGCTGCAGGCTTATCATATATGGCCTTTACTATGTTGAGGTAGGTTCCTTCTATGCCCATTTTTTGAAGAGCTTTAATCATAACAGGGTGATGTTTTGTCAAAGGCTTTTTCTGCATCTATTGAGATTATCATATGGTTTTTATCTTACAATTTGTTAATATGATGTATCACATTGATTGATTTCCATATATTGAAGAATCCTTGCATCCCTGGAATAAACCCAGCTTGATCATGGTGTATGAGCTTTTTAATGTATTGCTGAATCCTGTTGGTTAAAATTTTGTTGAGGATTTTTGCATTTATGTTCATCAGTGCTGTTGGCGTGTAGTTTTCTTTTTTGTGTTATCTTTGGTTTTGGCTTCAAGGTGATGGTGGCCTCATTGGAAGGGTTCCTTCCTTTGAAATTTTTGGAAGGATAGGCATTAGCTCTTCTCTAAATGTTTGATAGAATTCTCCTGTGAAGCCATCTGTTCTTGGGCTTTTGTTTTTTGGGAGATTTTTGATGACAGCTTCAATTTCAGTGCTTGTAATTGGGTTGTTCATACCTTCTATTTTTTCCTGGTTCAGTCTTGGAGAATTGAACTTTTCTAAGAATCTGTCCATTTCCTCCAGGTTATCCATTTTATTGCTATATCATTGTTCATAATAATCTCTTATGATCCTTTGTATTTCAGCATTGTCTGTTGTAAACTCACCTTTTTCATTTCTAATTTTGTTGATGTGTTGATGTGATTCCTTTCTCTTTTTTTCTTGATGCATCTGGCTAAAGGTTTACAATTTTGTTTATCTTCTCAAAGAACCAGCTTTTAGTTTTGTTAATGTTTCCTATTATTTCTTTTATTTCTTTTTCATTTATTTCTGCTTGGATCTTCATGATTTGTTTGCTTCTACTAATTGTTTTTTCTTTTTCCAGTTGTTTTAGGTGTAAAGTTAGGTTATCTATTCTATATTTTTCTTGTTTCTTGAGATAGGATTGTACTGCTATAAACTTCCCTCTTAGGACTGCTTTTACTTCATCCCATAGGTTTTGAATTGTCCTGTTTTCATTGTCATTTGTTTCTGGAAAGTTTTTTATTTCCCTTTTGATTTCTTCAGTAACCTGTTGGTTGTTTAGCAATGTGTTGTTTAATCTCCATGTGTCTGTGTTTCTTACAGATTTTTCTCATAATTGATATCTAATCTAATAGTGTTGTGGTCCGAGAAGATGCTTGATATAATTTCAGTTTTATTAAATTTGTAGTGTTTGATTTGTGACCCAAGATGTGGTCTATCCTGGAGAATTTTTCAGGTGCATTTGAGAAGAAGGGTGTATTCTGCATTTGGATGGAATGTCCTGAAGATATCACTGAGATCCATCTCATCTAATGTATCCTTTATGACCTGTGTTTCCTTATTAATTTTATTTTGATGATCTGTGCATTGGTGTGAGTGGAGTGGTAAAGTCTCCTACTATTATCGTGGTACTGGAAATTTCTCCTTTTATGTCTCTTAGTGTTTGCGTTATGTAATGAGGTGATCCTATGCTGGGTGCACAGATATTTACAATTGTTATGTCTTCCTCTTGGATTGATCCCTTGATCATTATGTAGTGTCCTTCCTTATCTCTTGTAATCTTCTTTAAGGTCAGTTTTGTCTGATATGATGATTGCTCCAGCTTTCTTTTACTTCCCATATGCATGGACTATATTTTTCCATTCTTCACTTTCAGTCTGTATGAGTCTTTAGATCTGAAGTATATTTCTTGTAGATAGTTTATATATGGGTCTTGCCTTTGTATCCATTCAGCCAGTCTGTGTTTTTTGGTTGGAGCATTTAATCCATTTACATTTAAAGTAATTATTGATATATATGTACCTATTGCCATTTTCTTAATTGTTTGGGGTTGATTTTGAGATCTTTTTTGTTCTATTTCTTGACTATTTAAGTCTATTTAACATTTGTTGTTAAGCTGGTTTGGTGGCAATGAATTCTCTTAACTTTTGCTTGTCTAAAAGGCTTTTTATTTCTCCATCAATCTTGAATGGGCTCCTTGCAGGGTGCAGTAATCTTGGTTATAAATTTTTCCTTTTCAGTACTTTAGATATATCCTGCCATTCCCTTCTGGCCTTCAGAATTTCTGCTGAAAGATCAGCTGTTAAACATATGGAGCTTCTGTTGTATATTACTTGTTGTTTCTCCCTTACTGCTTTTAATATTATTTCTTTGTGTTTAGTCTTTGTTAGTTTGATTAGTATGTGTCCTGGCGTGTTTCTCCTTGGGTTTATCCTGTGTGGGACTCTTTGTGCCTCTTGGACTTGATTGACAATTTCCTTTTCCATGTTGGGGAAATTTTCAACTATAATCTCTTCAAAAGTTTTCTCATACCCTTTCTTTTTCTCTTCTTCTTCTGGGACCCCAATAACTCGAATGTTGGTGCGTTTCATATTGTCCTAGAGGTCTCTGAGACTATCCTCAGTTCTTTTCATTCCTTTTACTTCATTCTGCTCTTCAGAAATTATTTCCACCATTTTATCTTCCAGCTCACTGATTCATTCTTCTGCTTCAGATATTCTGCTCTTGATTCCTTCCAGAGTAGTTTTAACTTCAGTAATTGCTTGTTTGTCTCTGTGTACTTATTCTTTAATTCTTCTAGGTCTTTGTTAATTGTTTCTTGCACTTTCTCCGTTTTATTTTCAAGGTTTTCGGTCACCTTTACTATCATTATTCTGAATTCTTTTTCAGGTAGTTTGCCTATTTCCTCTTCATTTATTTGGACTTCTTTGTTTCTAGCTTGTTCCTTCATTTGTACAGTATTTCTCTGCCTTTCTTTTTTTAAACTTACAATGTGTGAGTTCTTCCCTTCCCAGGCTTGAAGGTTGAATTCTTTCTTCCTTTTGGTTTCTGCCTTCCTGAGGTTGGTTCAGTGGTTTGTGTAAGCTTCGTATAGAGTATGATTTGTGCTGAGTTTTTGTTTGTTTTTCCTCTGATGGGCAAGGCTGAGTGAGGTGGTAATCCTGTCTGCTCATGATTGGGTTTGTATTTTTGTTGTTTTTTATTTAGATGAGGTGTCCTGCATAGGTTGCTACTAGTGGTTGGGTGATGCCAGGTCTTGTATTCAAGTGGTTTTCTTTGTGTGAGTTCTGACTATTTGATGCTCCCTAGCTACTTCTCTGATAGTCTAGGGTCTTGGTATCAGTGGTCCCACTCCAAAGGCTCAGGGCTTGATATCTGGTCAGGAACGAAGATTCCACAAGTGGTTTGTTATGGCATTAAGTGAGATAAAACAAATATCCCAAAGTGAGAGACCAAAGATGAATCCCAGACAAATGGCAGTTACAAAATCAGGCAAATAATAATTAAAATAATGGAACATACACATGTATGTATATACCAGTGAGCAAAGTCAAAACAGCCCAACAAATATAAAGTACAGCAGATTTACCCAGCAATCAAAGTAAATCGAAGAATTATATTTACCAGTTAAGAACAAAAGTATCTCAAGCACAAGCTGGAAATCAAAAATAAAACAAGGTGTCAAGTGAGTAATAAAGCAATGGAAACAAAACTAACAAATATGTTGAGAGCAAAGGAAAGAAAACAAAGAAAGAAAGAAAAGATATGCAAAGTTAAATACAGGTACCTGAAGAAGATTTATATACATTAAAGATTAACTCCAAAGGGAAAAGAGCAGTAGGAAAGGCAAACAAAGGAATAAATGTAGAAAAAATATAATAGGTTTAAAAAAGTTAAAATTATAAAAAAGATTAAAAAAAGGAGAAAGAAAAATGGAAAAAAAAGAAAGAAAACTCCTCAGAACTGCAAAAGCCCAATGCACAGGCAGAAGTTTATAACAATACCAAAAAGTGTTGAGCAGTAGGAAAGGCAAACAAAGGAATAAATGTAGAAAAAATATAATAGGTTTAAAAAAGTTAAAATTATAAAAAAGATTAAAAAAAGGAGAAAGAAAAATGGAAAAAAAAGAAAGAAAACTCCTCAGAACTGCAAAAGCCCAATGCACAGGCAGAAGTTTATAACAATACCAAAAAGTGTGAATGAATATACAGATATACATATACACCTGTAAGCAAAATCGACAACTACAACAGAGGCAGTGGAAAGGAAAAAAGAAAAAAAAAAACCCAAACGAATCTACAGAACAAGTCAAAACATAAGAATAATAAATGTTTTTCTTGAGTCCCCTGCTGTCAGAATGCTTTCCCTTGCTGGGGGTCACAGTGCACCTCATCCCCACCTCGGATGCCCTCTAACACTGTGTTGATCTCTGAATCTGCTCTGGGGGCAATTCACATTCTCATCTGGTCCTACTCCTGTATGTTCTTGCCTCCAGTGTCCACAGCTATCAGAGCTAGTGAGTTTTATTTTGTGGGAGCTCTCAATGACCTTCTATATATTCCATAGACACAGAGTCTCCCTAGTTGATCGTGTGGATTTAATTTGCAGCTTGTACAACTGGTGGGAGGATTTTGGGTCTTCTTCCTTAGTCACACTGCCCCTGGGTTTCAGTTGTGGTTTTATTTCCACCTCTGCGTGTGGATCGTCCACAGGGCTTTGCTCCTGGTGGACTGCCCTGGAGGGCTTAGTTTGCCTGTCTGAGGGCCAGGTGTGGAGATGGTACAGCTGCTTGGGTAGCAGGGGTTCTAGCAGCACCAGGTACTCAGGGGAATTGGCGGCTAGAAATATAGCAGCTAGCAGGAAATATAGTGCTCTAGAAGGGTAACCAATATTGGCCAATACACTCCTAGATTCCTGCCTAGATTACCCCTCTCCCTGACAGAGAAGCCTGACAGATCACAGTCTATAGGGTCGCAAAGCGTGGGCCACCACCAAAGTGACCCAGGTGCATAGACACAAGACTTTTATTGCCTGTGGCAGCTCTGCCCCAGTGAGAGTTGAGCATGAAGATGATGAAGCTGCTTGGCTTGCAGGGACCCTGGTGGTGCCAAGTATGCAAGGACACGGACTGCCTCCACTCAGGAGTTATGGCCCTATCAGAGTCTTTTTTTGAGCCTCTTTTAGTTGGCAATCAGAAGGCCTCTTTGGTTGGTCTTGCTCTGTAGTGCTGCCCGTTCAGACACTTACAGGGCTGCCTTCCTGGGGTCCTTCTCTGTTATTTGGTGCATCAGGCGATAGAGGGGGCTCCCCTGGCTGGGGTCCTGCACTGTAGATTGGCAAGTCAAGAGCTTACAGAGGCACCCTAGGCGGGATCTTACTCTGTAGTTTGGTCCATCAGTCACTAAAAGGGGCACCCTAGGTAGGGTCCTACTCTGTAGTACAGTGCATCAGACGTGTTTGATGAGCCAGCCTTTCTGTTGTTCAGCTGCCAATGATGGTGTGCGAGGGGCGAGAGGATATGTTGATGGCTCCACCCCCAATGCGTGACTCGGCACCATCGCCTTGCTTCCATGGCTGCCCGGCTTTCCTCCACAGGCATTTCCCACCACATTCTCCTCCCTCACATCCCCTCAATTTGTCTCTCTGCAGGCAACAGCAGCCCTTGCCCAGGGACTGCTCCTCAATCCCTGAACTCCAGCTCCCAGCTGCTGCACCATCTGGGATATGTATGGCTGTGACAAGGACTGTCTGATTTTCATTCCACTTCAGTTCCGTTCAGTTCAATCGCTCAGTTGTGTCCGACTCTTTGCGACCCCATGAATCGCAGCACGCCAGGCCTCCCTGTCCATCACCAACTCCCGGAGTGCACCCAAACTCATGTCCATCGAGTAGGTGATGCCATCCAGCCATCTCATCCTCTGTCCTCCCCTTCTCCTCCTGCCTCCAATCCCTCCCAGCATCAGAGTCTTTTCCAATGAGTCAACTCTTCCCATGAGGTGGCCAAAGTATTGGAGTTTCAGCTTTAGCATCGGTCCTTCCAAAGAATGCCCAGGACTGATCTCCTTCAGAATGGACTGGTTGGATCTCCTTGCAGTCTACCTGTTTCACTCTCATCCTTAAGTGTTTCTCCTCTGACTCAGACAGTTGCCCTGATGTGGGGATGGGACCCCTGCTTCAGTTTCCCCACCCACCGAGGGCAGTTCCAGTCCTGCTAACACTCCTGTTCTCCCCCTAGTTCTTTCATCCTACCTAGTTTTGCACTGGCCTATATTTTCTTTTCCTCTGGTCAGGTACTCCTGTCTGCTGTCAGCTGGTGTATGCACTTCTGTGTCTGAAGGTGTATTCCCGATGTATCCGTGGAGAGAGATGTACTCCACGTCCACCTACCCCTCTGTCATCTTGTTCTTCCCCCTGTGTCATTTTTTATTATTATAATCATTTTTGCCTTCTCTGTTACACTTTTGTTAAATCTAACTGAAGATCCACAATGGAATTCATCAAGTGCCTTCTTACAATTATCTGGAACTGAACCCTAACAACAATAATAACAAAAAAAATAGACAGTAGCTAATGGACCATAAAGATTTACACAAACACAACCCACAAGCTAAAATTGATTGTTTCTGAGTATAAAATGAAGAAAATCCAGGTCTTAGTTAAAACTGAGGATTGTCTTGCTATCTACAAAGTATCTCGCTGAATTTCAAGTAGCAGAATTTTAACCCTTATTTTTCTCTATTTATTTTATCTCCTATCTCTTAAATATTGACGTACCATAAACTTGGCATTTAACTCCACTCAACACATTTGGATAGTTTATTTTAAAAGCTTTGTGAATTAGATCCTACAGAAAAGGCAATTTAATTTAGGACCTTGGTAATATCCAGCTTGGTTAGTTTTATTCTATTAGATGGGCCTTAAACTAGTTGGGTACTTTAAATAGTGCCATTTAAATAATGATTTACCCACTACTCCTATTTCTCTGATAGGTAAGATTTAGAAGTTTACTTCTAGGTGTGCGTGTGTGTTAGGAGAAACAAAGCCTGTAAGAAACATATATATACATATATATATATATATATATATGTATATATATACGCACACACACACTCACACACATGTACGTACATACACACATACAGGGAGAGAGAGACTGATTTTGAAGGCTGAGAAGTCCCATATTCTGTTCTCTGGAACCTGGGCTTGCAGGAAAGCCAGTGGTATTATGCAGTTCAAGCTGGAAAGCCTGAGGACCAGAGGAGCTGATGGTTTAAATGACAGTCCAAGGGCTGGAGGAGATGAGATGAAATGACCTCACTGAAGCGATGAGACCAGAGTGGTAACTTTCTCCTTTTTCTCCCTTTTTTGTTCTATCCAGGCCTTTGATAAAAAGAATGAAGCCCACCCACAGTGGTGAGGGATATCTTCGTTACTCAGTCCACCAGTTCAAATGTTAATGTCTTCCATAAACACCCTTACAGACACACTGGAAATAATGTTTTACCAGCTACCTGAGCATGCTTTATTCCAGTCAAACTGGTACCTCAAAACCATCACAGTGTGACTGACAAGATTTTTAAATTATCCTTTTTGAAATGGTTAGGGAGGGTGGGGAGGGTGCCCTGTTTCTTTTCTTTTCTTTTCTTTTCTTTTTTGGTGTCTCTGCTTTTATTTATTTATTTTTTATTTTTAATTTTTTAATACTTTATTCTACTTTAT
The DNA here is from genome assembly GCA_006408675.1 of Madoqua kirkii. Lineage (NCBI taxonomy): Eukaryota > Metazoa > Chordata > Mammalia > Artiodactyla > Bovidae > Madoqua > Madoqua kirkii. The sequence continues at coordinate 1,442 of SJYC01123665.1, read as the reverse complement.
TGGTTTTGCCATACATTGACATGAATCGGCCACAGGTGTACACAATCTCCTAATGCCGAAGCCCCTTCCCACCTCCCACCCCACACCATCTCCCTGGATCATCCCATACACCAGCCCCAAGCATCCTCTATCCTGCATTGAACATAGACTGGCGCTTCGTTTCTTATATGATAGATTCTTTTTTTTTTTTTCAAGTTTGATTTCCAACGAGATTTCTACACTTTGAAGAAATATACCCTAGAGGGGAGGAAACAATTCTGAGTCTCTTTAATAATATACTTAGGAGAAGTAATTTATACACTAGTAGGAGCTTACTTTTGGAAAAATAATTTACTTAGAATTCTCTAAGAGCTGAATGGTTTTAAAGGAAGATATTTCATCAGAGAGATGCTTCTGACAAGTGTCTCTTCAGTAGAACTGATGAGTTGGTTTCTTTCTGGTTCCTGGTTTCTGTTCCTGGTGATACATATAACCCCCTCTGCTGAGTAAGAAGTATTGCAGAAAATGAATGATTTGGATGCATTTGTCAGGCAGGGCCTTGGGTTTCTTGCAGGACAACTAATTTTCTTTCCCTTCTTTTCTCATACTTCCCCATTCATCCTTTTCTCTGTTAGTGGGTTTTCTTTCCCATTACATCATTTGAGTGACTTCCCTTCTAGTAGCATCTCAGCCTTCATTCTTAAAGGTTGGCAATCTCTTTTAAAGCTTGTATTGGCCTTCTATAGCAAAGAAGACAAGTCATCAAAAATCACAATATTTCAGTGAGAGAGTAGTCCCATCATTTTGAGGTCATTCTGGAGGAATCTCGGACATGTATCATTGAGCTCAGTTTGGAATCTGTGTTAAAGTGAAAGTGTTAGTTGCTCATTCATGTCCAACTTTTTATGACCCCATGGACTATAGCCCACCAGGTTCCTCTGTCTATGGGATTCTCCAGGCAAGAATACTGGAGTGGGTAGCCATGCCCTTTTCCAGGGATCTCCCTGATCCAGGAGTAGAAAGTGGGTCTCCCGCATCACAGATGGTTTCTTTACTATCTAAGCCACCATCTTTACCTATTCAATTCACTGAAACTGGATCTGTGGTTTGCTGTGGGACCTGTGCTCTACTTAGAGACCAGCTTTCCAGATTGGTTCTATAGAAGGGACAAAAAGCAGTGATACTGGGTTGTGGTTTCATGGTGTTTTTTTTTTCTTCCTTTCTTCATTTAGTCAACTAGTCAGTTTTATTTTCACTAACCAGTTTAATTTATGTATAAGTTGATTCATTTGTAGTTTATCTTATTTCCTTCTAGGTTTTAGGCAATGAAGGACTAAATCAATTTACATAATTTATCTGACAAATGTGTGATTAAGTTTGAATACCGTTTCCTCAGGAAACTCTTTTTAGTCTCTTCCAGGATATCTCTAATCACCTTATTATATACTCCAGTAGAACCATTT